>JASAMX010006832.1:0-17672 GCA_030248175.1 Microlaimidae sp. YZB2_3
TAACATGTCTCCCCCTTGTACTAACATATTTAGTTTAAAATATTTTAATTTGAAGAAATTTCGTTATTGTGAAATAATTTTGTTAATTGTAAACAGTTTTGGTTTTAGTTTCTTTACCACATTTTGCTTTACTGATCAAAACATACTCCCTGTATAAAAGTACTTTCACTCCTGCTCTATTTGTAAAGCATTCTTTAAAAGTAACATAAATGGTTTGGTTTGCTCTATTTGTAAAGCATTTTTTTAAAGTAACATAAATGGTTTGCGATTAAGTATAATATTGCTTTAAACAAGAATATACTGCTAATAATTATATGTAAAAATGTACTATGTAAATAAAATAATAATTTAGGTTTAAAAAATCGAAATATCAAAATAAAAATTTTGTTCTGCTTAGAAAAAAAACTTTTGTGTAATAAAAAATAAGTTTTTTTATTCACAAAACGCTTAAATTCTGAAATGTGGCTATTAATTATCTAAACCAAATAATAGTAAAAACTTTGATTTTTATTTTAAAAAATGACCAAAATTACAAATTTTGCTAAATTTTTCGCCGGCCCCGGCCCAGGCCCCGGCAAATTCAAATTTCTCTACACCGGCCCAGGCCCCGGCCCCGGCATAAGCAAAAATCCTGCCCCGGTCGATCCCTAGCCACCATAATCGATAATTACCGTATCTCCTACTTATCTTTCGTAGTATGCAGATCAGCCGATCGAAAGCGCGCGAAATTTCGATCGGTTGGTCTGCTGCTCGCTGCTGGCGTGCTTGTTTCCCACTTTTTTAATCTTTCAATTACAGAAAATTCATCTATTTAAAAGTTGGGATGGACTTTTTAAAATAAATTTTATTTTGAATAGTTTTTACAATCAAAACATTAAAAAACCTATGTAGTTTTGAAATTAGTTGCAAAACACAAATTTCAAGTTTATTTTTGCTAATTCGAAATCATTGTTCACGAAATTACTATTTTAGTGATGATTTTTAACTATTGTAATGTTTAACCGAAAAACCACATTTATTTAGTACAAACTAAAATATTAAAACACTTCAACATGATGAAACATATCATAGTGTAGCAATTTTGAATTAAGTATAGGTTTAAACTGAAGAATCTATATGAAAATTACGATTTTTTCAAATGAAATTTTTTTCTTTGTGTACCCTCTCTCGTACAGTAAAAGACGATTATTTAGAACTAAAAGATAAATTCTATCAGTGTGAAAATAGATGACTGGTAAAGTAACCACTCGTTCTTCGAGAAAATACCACGTGCAGAGAAACACATGACGCAACTAGATAATAATTGGTTACATAACCGCTGAAAACTTTTTTTTTCATTTTTCTCGTTCGCGGGTTTATTGTTTATTTCTTCCTGGCATAGAGTGGTTACGCCCTTAATTTCAGCCTGGAAGACTTTAGCATTAGCAGACCTGTGCACTGCCCCCCAGGGTTTTAATGGGGGACGATTTCAAAACAGGGGGGCACGGGGGGCACCTTTTTTGAAACGGGGGGGGCAATAAAACGGTGGGGAATGCAGGGGGGAAAAAGAGAAAAAAAGAAAGGAAAAAGGAAAAAAGGGACAAAAAAAGCGAAAGTAAGGTAAAAAATAGGTCTAAAATAGCTTAAATTGCATTAAAATAGGCTAAAAACTGCAAAAATTTAGCAATGATGGCGTCATAAAAAGGTAAAAAAAATGGTGTCATAATTTCTGGGTACTTTTTCATTTTTCCATGGGGCGGGGGGTAATAAAACGGGGGCGGGGGGGGGGCAAAATCCTCCAATAAAGCGAGGGGGCATTTTCAAACCGTGCACAGGTCTGCATTAGTCTATAGCTTAAAATATTTGGTTTTGTAGTTTTTAATGCGAAAATTTCAAATTTAATATTAGATTTTAAATGAAGACAATATTTTTAGATTATTACAAACATCCAAAATTCAATATTTTTACAAAATAGAGCAAATTTGGCCGAAAAAAAGGTAAAATAAAATATGTATAGCCCTATGGCTGGCACGAGAGTCTTGTAAAATAAAATTATTTATTTTTAGTTTTAAACAGCTTTTGTTTTAACTTTTATATTGTATCTCGCTAAAGTAAAATTTTATTGAATGAAATATAAAAAATATAAACTCACCTATGTATAAATCACCCGGTAAAATTGTAAAAAAGCATTACAGTAGGGGATTAATTAAAATTGTTATGCGTGTATTATTATGTTTATGGAAAATTAATATATCATTTGTTTCTAAAATAATATTTGTTTTTAATTTATAATTTCTGCTTTGAGAGAAAGAACTTTTAATATTCCGTCTGTCTGTCTTTATAATAAGAATTTTAATTAAAAATCACTAATGTGATTAATAATTAACAAGATTAAAGATTTAATCTTTAAAATAATCAGTTTGTTCCAAAAATTTTATTTTTTTAACTCTAAATATATAATAAATTATTGCAAATAATTTTGTTTCTTATAAATATTTGGTCTACAAATAACTATTGAATTAATTAAATCGAAAAGTGTACAATAGTTACATTGATGTTAAGTTTTTTATATTTAGATTTTCAAAAAAATTAAAAAATCAAGCCTAAACCAAAAAAACAGCAAAAAAATAAAATTTTAAGATAAAAAAACGGTAAAGCGTTCAAATTTTTTCAGCTAGTTCCAAATGTAATATTTAATTATAGTTGATAGCAACAAAACAATGTAGCGAATTAGCGCTGCCTTAAAACGGGTAATTGGGTATTTAAATGCAAGCTTTTTATCTCTAAAAAATGTTCATAATGAAGTTTTTTTACTTTCGTGCCTCAACTTAAATATTTTTTCCTAGTGATTAATAGTTTCAGACCAAAAATTGTAGTTTTAGACTCTTATTGCTGGTCTAAAAACATTAAATTCTGAAAATTTTGACAAGAAATCGAATATTATTTTTGAATAGATTTTAATTTAAATAGAAAAAAATCGAATAGATTTTAATTTTCATATATTTAGAAATATGGCTAACAGCCAAGGAAATATTATTTTTGAACTGCAGCAAGATGGTTGCAGTTAATATAGTAAGCAATTAAATTGCCAGATACGCGATGTTTGGAACCTTTAAAACTTAGGGTCGATGGAGCCTTGGAAAGTTGGAGCTGGAACTTGGAGCTAAGAATAGGGAACTTGGAGCCGTAAATGGAAAACTTGGAGCCTAAAGATGGGAACTTGGAGCTGAAAATAAAAACGCTAAAACATTTACCTAAGCCTAAGCGAAGCCTAACCCCAAACCAATTTTTTCCTAAAGGCTCTAAGTTCCTATTGCTCTAAGTTCCTATTGCTCCAAGTTCCCAAAAATTTTCGATGGCTCCAAGTTCCCTGATTGCGGCTCTAAAGACCCCGTACTGCCTTTAAGCTGAAAATCTTAGCCATCATAAGTTATATAAATTTCTAACTGTTGAAACGGAAGCTTGAAGCGCAAAATCTATTGCTGTAGCTATAGACTGCTACTATAGTCTATAGCTAAAGTAGCAGTCTATATATATATACTGCTATATATATATATATGCTATATATATACTGCTATAGCTGTCGAGACTATTCTAACGTATCCTAAGTTAACCTAAAGTAGACACACGTATCATAGATAGACTTGACAATTCTATAAGCTAGTCTTATTAATCTATACTAGACCAGACTAGACTTTTAGGTTTAGGTTACTCTAACTTGGTCAAGGCTTGTCAATACACTAGACAGGATTACGTAAAAGCTCATATCTAAGCTTATTCTTAGTGTAAACCTAATTCTAGCATCGCATAGGCTAAGGCTTTAACGATTTAACACGTACGGCTTCGAATACCCTATTTATTACTCCAATTTTGACTCTATTTTCGACTTCAAGTTATTTCACTTCAAATTCAAGCTCCCAAACTTGTGACTTTCAGAAATGCGAAGCCGAGTAATGCAAATTTATGACGGAAAAAAATCAAAAATATTTGCTATTTTTAGCTTTTTAGAACTGAAAAACGGGCGACACATCACTACAGCTTGTAACTTCCAGTCTAAGTACTTTACCTAAGCAATGACTTTTACTTTATTACTTGTATTTATAGGGCGTCGTATTTTTGGTATCACCACAACGGTACTTTTTAACATCAATACAATGGTACTTTTTACTATATAATGTGTTTTTTCAGCTTCGCCAGAAAGCTCAGATTACGAAAAGATTCGTGCCTTTTCCAGTGGAAAAAAGGGGAAAGTAGAAAAAAGCGGCTACTGCTACCGCGAGGTGAAGTAACCCGTATAATTTCTTTCCGAACCGAGTTCGTAAAAACATTGTCGTTTTTTCTTATGTATTTTAAATCAACAACAAAATCCACAAAAAAAAACAAAAATAGAATAAGCAGTCTGTTTTTTTCAACATCTAAAAAACCTTTAAATTATTTTTGCTGTATTTTGGATTCAAGATTTTAATTAAGATTTCGTAACCATATTTCGTAGTTTTACACTACACCGATCGTTTCAGAGTTATAAACAGGTTGAAATTTTACGCATGAAAGGTTCTTTGCCAGACTAATCCCTTAATCCTAAGACTAAAAATGAATTCTATCAGGGTGAAAATAGCTAGATGGTTAAGTAACCACTCGTTCTTCGAGAAAATATCACGTCAAGAGAAACATCTGACGCAACTTAATAATAATTGGTTACATTACATTATCTCTGACAATTTGTTTTTATTATTTTTATTCTTAGCGTTTATTCTTTATTTCTTCCTGACGGCGAGCAGTTACGCCTTTAATTTCACCCTGAAAGATTTTAACTTTAAACCTACACATTTGTCACTTATCTACTCTTGAATTTAGAATAGTATAAAAAAAGCGAAAACTATAGTTTTGAATATAATTATTGAGTACAGTACAGGAAAACAGAGCAAAAAAAAACAAATTCACAACAGTTTTATTTGGTCAGCTTCAAACATTTTCTAGAACGTTTATTTTTAGACTCGCTACAAAATTATAGTCATAAACTCAAAGAAACTTTAAAAATATAAGCTGTTCAAAAACCTGCGAACTAAAACTACGTTCTAGCTAAATGGGTGTACCCTATAAGCTAAATGCCAACGTAAATTCACGTAAAAACCAACGTGTTTTTGATCAAACACGAAAATTTTTTTATGAGGTTCTGAATTTTGTGTGAATTCCAGATTTTATACGGTTTATAAAAAAGATCTCCGATCAATCTGAAGCTGAGGAAACCGCCCAAAATACCTCTCACAACCGAAACGAGGAAATGTTCATGCGAAAGCGGATTCTAAGTCATGGGGAATCTAAAGGTAAGAAGACCCAAAGCCACCTGGAATGTGAAGGTAGTAGGATCTAATGCCATTTAAATTCATAGATATATTATCTATGAATTTAAATGGATATATTTGAAAAACAATAATTTAATTTCGGTTGAACAGTTTGGCTTTTTGAAAAAAAGGTCAACTTGCACCCAGCTTCTATCCGTTCTTGAAGAGTAGGGCCTGTTTCATAAAAACCGTTGTAAATTCTTATTTTACAAATCTTTGTCTATTTTTTGTAAAATACACGATAAAGGTTTTTCTACTTGTAATCCTAAGGGAGCATCTGCGCGCAGTGCTCTCCGCTGATTGGTCGCAACCACGTCATTTCATCTCCGCTAAACCACTAATATTTGCCGTGTCCTATATCCTCTATCATGTAATTTACAAAAAATAGGCGGAATTTTATAGAATGAAAATTTACAAACGTCTTTATGAAATAGGCCCCAGGGCTTTAAATGAATGTTTCAGAATTGATTTGATGCACATCAATTCAAAAGTTTTCGATTCAGTCTCTCACCCAAATTACTGCTAAAAATAAAGTCTTATGGCGTAAATTACGAACTTTTTAATTGGATAAAAAATTTTTTTTTATAAAACCGTACTCAATCTGTTTTAGTTGGAAATAGCCTTTCTAAAAGTGTAAGTGTAACCTCCGGGATTTCCCAGGGGTCGGTATTGGGCCCAATCCTTTTTGTGCTGTAGGGTGTCTGACATAATTTCGGCCACGCCTTAATTTCGGCCGCCAATTTAGGGTGTTAGAAAATTGGCTTATTTTTAAAACACAAAAGAACTAGCACAAAACTAACTGGATTAATTTGGAATAAAGTGTTTTTGCAAAAGTTTTTTATTTTTATTATTCTACATTATCAACATTTTCATACAAAAAGTGAATTTTTTATGATTTTCTTAATTTTTGCTTTGTGTTTAAACTGCATCAAATTTAGAACGAAGCAATATATAACCTTAAAATATCTTCTATTTAAGGCACAAAATTGTTAATTTTCATGTTTTGATATTTTCTTCAAAATCATTTTGCAATGCGTTTAACTAACTGCGCATTTTAAGATTCCGTTAATTTCGGCCACCTTAAAATTTAGGTGAAAGAACCTGCCGTTTTTGCTGTTTTTAAATATCATTGTACTACCGTATTTATAAAGAATTTTTTTTGCTTGTTTGACTTTGTTTTGATGTATTTTTAAGCCAAAAATAAAAATTGAACAAAAAATACAAGTTATTAAAACTTGTTTTTTTAAGGTTTTGACATAATTATTTAAAGTTTTGCTAATAACTATTAAAGTTCGCAAACGGGAAAAATTAAGTTATATGTACCAAGAACAATACCTAAGGGTAAATTTGCAATCTTTAAAAATTTTTATTGTTCGTTTAAGCAATAGTTAAGGTCAGTTTTTTAGTTGGCCGAAATAAATGGCACGCGCCTTAACTTCGGCCACTTTAAAAAATGTTCAAACCTTCACTGATTTTTAAGTGTAACAGAAATATTCAAATTTTGCACTGGAATAACAAATATAGCTATTGTTTGATTTTTAGGCCAGATTTTGGCTTGATTGAAAAAGCCAGAAAAAACTTATTCATAAAAATAAAAAAAGGTGGCCGAAATTAAGTCAGTTACCCTAGATAAATGATATAGTAGATTGCATTGTAGGTAATTGTCGTATCAAGCTATTGGCAGATGATGGAAAGATCTATCACTGTCGTAGTGATAACGATATCTCAGATTTAACATAAACTTTAAAAAAATTCAGCCTTTGGGCTGACCGTTGGCAAATGAAAGTAGCATACCAAAAATGCAACATCTTTTCAGCAGGAAATAGCTTGGTATCAACATGTTCATATTCTTTAAATAACATTAACATTTTATTGGTTTCTAGCATTTGCGATCTTGGTGCGTGTACCTTACCAGTGACTTATAATTCTCAACTCACTGCGCCAAAATTTCTGCAAAATTATTTTTTAGGGCTTGGCTCTATTTTGCGTTGTTTTAATAGTGACAATCTTTTTTTTTGCTTATTCTCACCTACAAAAAATTCGTAAGACAATGGTCTTACGAATCAAGCATTCCTGTTTTTAATCCGTATTTAATCTCTGACATTAGAAAGTTGGAAAAAATACAAAAATTCTTTACTAAAAGTGTATATAACCGTTGTAAATTGCGTTACAGAGATTATAAGTCACGTTTGTCCGTTTTGTATTTAAATTCCTTAGAGTTGAGACGTATAAAAGCGGATTTGTGTATGGTTTATAATATAGTGAATAATAGAGTAGATCTAAATTTTAAAGAATTTTTACATAAGCTCATAGAAAATATTTTAAAAGAGGAAACTTACATAAAAATAAACTATCTGAAAAATATAGGTTTTACTGTCGTAAATTTAGTTTTTCTCAAAGAATTGTTAAAAATTGGAATAGTTTACAAGAATATACTGTACATTTACCTCTTTAAATGCTTTTTAAAAATCATTAGATATGCTGTCGCTTATTTAATTCTATCGTGTTTATAAATAACTAAGGTAGTAATTGAGTTGTACTTTATGTACCTTTACTTGCCTTTTTGTTTTTATTGTATTATTTCATAATAATATTTTACTGACAAATAATCATTTCTTATCTTGTGTTATTAATAAACCTCGAATAACAATGCTTGTTGCCAATGCGCGTGTTATTTGTATATAATTTTTGGTTTAATTCTTTTACACAGCAGAAGAAACGAAATATTTATGTTTTTAACTGTGCTTAAAACAGTACAAAACCAATAGGTGGATGAAGAAAATTATCAATCCTTTGAAACTTGATGCAAAATTAAATCGCCAAAGCTAAAATTAGTCAAAAAATAGCTACAATTTCAAATAAACAATTTAACTGTTTTTTGGAGTTATAACCCTTGATTATTTTTTAGAAAATCTCCATTTGCTTTTTATCAGTTCTTAATTATAAACAAAATATCACCAATAATTTTATATTCCTATTGTGATTGAACAGGTGAAATTAAAAAGAATAGAATAGAAGTGCAAGGCAAGCACAAGCAGACAAGCATATAAATACTTATTATAGAGCCTAAAAGTAATGTTATTATGCAGCTTAATAATAATAATCTAGTGTGTGTATTGTTAAGAATTTATTCTTTTTATTTATATTACACATTCTTGCGAATTTAAAATCATATCATATCTAGTGTAATTAATAATTATTAGTTTTTGCAGAGTCGAACCAACAATCCGTTGATAATCTTACTGTTGGAAATTCGTGTCGAGACCGCCGACAAACTTGCCCCCAAATTTGGGTCACAGCCGCTACGCAAAAAAGCCACGACGTAAGTGAAATGTTTTTTACTGAAGTAAAATTAAAAATGATTCAACTGGGATCGTGGGTAAAGTTTAGGACCAGCGGAACAAAATGTATACGAATTGAAATTAAGTCTAAAATATTAATTAGCGATACACGACGTATCGTAAATGAAATTCGGTAAATTAGAGTCAAATCAAACGTTTGCTGACTTCAATATTTTGCGGTATTGAATCGACTTTTTTAACAATAAAAAAAATTTAAAATTTTCAGCAAAAACGGTTTAATATTAAAGACTCAATATACTAATCTAATAATAATAATCATGGGTGGCGCGGGAGCGCCACGGGGCGATTTAGCCCCGTGGCAATTCAGAACCTTCTTGTTCTTCTTCTTATTATTATTATTATTATTATTATTATTATTATTATTATTATTCCAACGCTCCATCCTTAAAAGCGATATTCCTCATTCGTTACTGATTGATCAAAAATAAACATGGGCTCATTAGAAGGAAGAAGGAATTACGCAACTTTCTTAGGAAGCACTTTTTTCATTTAGATCCTTGTTATCAATTTATTGATCAAAATAAAAAATTTGAAAAATAGACAAATAAAAAGTCCAAACCGCAAAATAACAGCCTTTTGGCAACAATAAGGATTGTACAGAGCAGACAACCAACATCCCCTCATAGAAACCGCACAAAAAAGCAGACCGGTTTTAATTGGTGGCCGAAACGGAACCAGTTCCCAGCGCCATCTGCTTCAACCGCGCGGAAAACGGCGAAAACAACAGAGTACTTTTTTTAATTCTTGCATTAGTGATGACAAAATTAATTCAAAGTTTTATTTATTAAAAAATAATAATAAGCGTCGGTGGCGCGGGAGCGCTACGCGCCGTTAATCATCGGTGGTTCGGGGTGCCACACTGCAATTTAACCCACGGCACCGCGCCAACTATACTTAGAGAACGTGAGTAAATTTTGTAATTCATGTTCATCATCTTATTATTATTATTGTTATTTTTACTTTAAAAATTATAATTGCAATCATTGGCGCACGGCATCGCGCCAACTATATTTAGAGAACGTAGATAAACTTTGCCTGGAGCGCAACTGCACCGCACTAACTATAATTAAACAACGTGGGTAAATTTTGTAATTTAAATTTATCTTCTTTATTTTATTATTTTTTATTTAAAAAAGTATATCTCGGCAACGGAATGATTATAAACATATGTCATTGCGCAGCTAAAACTATAGTTTATTAGGCTATTTTTTAATTTAATTGAAAAAAATTGGTAGACTAGCCTTTAAAAATGCTCTAAGAATAGAGCAGGAAAAAGGGGCGATTTTTTCCCGGGCGTATGTTTAGACAGAAAAGATGTGGACTCGAAAAGATGTCGTATAGTAATTTTTTGTATTATGTTTATTAAAAAATATAAAATTAAACGCTAACGTTGAATTGTATGTAGTGGGAAACACCCCAACTAGCCAAATGACGTTTCTTTTCATATAGTTACCGCCATAGACTTTAACCTCTTTTCGTGATTGCCTTTTCCCCGGTTAAAACGGTGAAAAGCGTTTGGTCGCAACAGGGTGGAAAGGAAATCACGCGAAAGCACTCTAATTACCAGCGAAAATAACAGGATTTAATACATTTACAAATACACTTTTCATCGGGGAAAAGGCAATCGCTGGAACGGGTATTAATTATTCTTGTTACTTTCGCTGGTAATCAGAGTGCGTTAGCAATGGTCAGAGACGGACTTTTGCGAGCGCAATCTGATTACCAGCAAAAATAACGAGAATTAATACGTTTACCAAAATACTTTTCACCTGGGAAAAGGCAATCACGGCAACGGGTTAATGACATACTGGGGTCATTCACCAATGCAAGAATTATATATAGTGTCTAACTCTATAATTAATATGAAGATTAGTTGTCTATCTGTTGGCTATATATTATATCGTTGTATATTTAAATAAATATTTTAAAACTTTGTTGAAGGAAAGATAATTCAAACAGTGGCGCAGCCAAATTTTACCTTTGTAATTAATATTTTCCACCCATAATAGTGAATGGCGAACATCGTGAAATCGCAAAATTCGCTGGGCATTTCTTTATTCTTTCTTTATAATAACCTCTAAACATTTTTGTACCTTATCTAAAACGTAGCATATAAAATATTACAAATAATAAGCATACATATTTATATATATGTATATATATATATATTTATATATATATATATATATATGTGTGTGTGTGTGTGTGTGTGTGTGTGTGTGTGTGTGTGTGTGTGTGTGTGTGTGTGTGTGTGTGTGTGTGTGTGTGTGTGTGTGCGTATATATATGTATGTTTGTTTATGTATGTATGGATATGTATGTGTATGTGTATGTATGTGTATATGATATACAAATACACTAGTATAGGTGATTACATATTTGTAAGTGTATACACATATTACTATGGGTACTATCAACAACCAATTCTACAAAATCTTTTACAATATAAGTTTATGTATATCAACAAGAATGATAAATTCTACCAATAATTATACAAATATATTATTATACATATTGCTTTAACACATATACACTCTATGTACAAGCACATACTTTATATATAAAATAATAAATTTATTAGCATAATTTTTATTATCATGTAAATTATTAGGGTATTATATGGTATTTATACTAGTGTAACCAACTAAAATTTATATATAATATTGATAATTTTAAATATAATAATTCCCCCTGCTTCGTTTCCTATTATCTGCTGGCTGAATATAAAAAGTCGTAATGTCAGGCGCTATAATAAAAGTCATGATCAAGCCTTTGCACTAAAGATCAGTGGACTGATCAAATGTCTGTCATCTAGTCTAATGTGCTTTCCCTTAGGAATAGCTAAACTTCATATCTAAATATTATTTATCACTGTACATGCAGCATTTCTTACTACAGGATACAATAGTGTACACTTAAATGTTTTATATACAATAGCTCTATTTATGATAATTTGGAGCCGTTAATTACAATTTAATTTATAAGAAAAGTGTCACTTTTTAACACCTGGCAATTAAAAATTAATCCATACCTAATTGTCGCTCTTTTAAAAGATGGGAGCCGCGTAATTATGGATTAATTCATAGGAAAATGTCAGTTAATCTAGTAATTGCAAGAATAAACAATAAATGCGTCAGTGGAATGAAAAGAACAAGAACTGTTCAAAAGGGGCTCAAGGCATTTTGGGCAACCAGTATAGTAATCGGATAATTGACAACTGGGCTCAGCTGAAAAGAAAGCTGGAGCCCCATAAATGCCTATCATATTCAAATCATTACTTAAGGGTTCAAGAACCAGAGTTTAGGCAAAAACAAGAATAGATGGACACACACCTTTTATGGGTGTATAAAAACCCGGGGTTTCCACAAGCAAGTTAGTTCAACAACTCGATTTCTGCTGATTTGCGCCAACCTCTCTGGTTGATTTATTCTAGTTGTTGTTGTTGTTTATTCTAGTCATGCTTGCTGCTACCGCGAGTTTCATTTATACTTCTAGTCTACGATGTTTTATGATATTCCGCGGATTCTTGTTTTGTATTATTTTGTTATACCCATCTTTTTGCAAATAAACCACGTTTAAATTTACCAACGCTTTTATCGCTTTCACAAATACTCTCTAAAATAATATCACAAACGGAAGTTAGAATAAGATACCCAATCATGCAAAAAGCCTTAAGATCAAACGACCAGCACTATACAATACTTATTATTTGGTATTTTGGAGGAAGATCAAACAAGGGCGGAGGCCCTCCTATATTTTACTGACTTGTGTCATGAAATCAATGGCTTGCTATGCAAGCTTTTTTTTTGCTTTCATTTAATGAAAAGGAAGTGGATAGGAAGTGCAAGAGACTTTTGATTCTTCTGCGGATTCCACTGATAAAAAAGTGGGTTTCATTTGCTTATTAAAAAATGCGATAGACGTTCAATGGAACTTAAAAAAGCAAAAAATAAAAGGAATTTTATTTTTGAAAAGCTCTCTACTGCCACAGCTGCTGGATCACCTGTTGCTATGACAGAATTTGTGATTGCTACTATTTATTTGCTCGAAGTGCAACTATGGGCTGGTTCATACTTATGACAAAACGGACTTTTGTTCTTTGGACTTTGTCTAAAGGACAAAATCCAAAGGGAAAAGTCCAAAGGAAAAAGTCCAAAAGGAAAAGTCCAAAGGACAAAATCCAAAGGACAACGTATTCATACTTTTGTCCTTTGGACTTTTCCCTTTGGATTTTGTCCTTTGGACTTTGTCCAAAGGACAAATTCTAAGTAGCGTTCATACTTCGTCCAAAGGAAAAAGTCCAAAGGACGTTTTGGCTTGTCCAAAGGACGTTTTGGCTTTTATAAAATTGTCCTTTGGACTTTGTCCAAAGGACGTTTTGTCATAAGTATGAACCAGCCCTAACGCATTTTAAAGGTAATCCTTTTGAATACCATAAATTCATAGAACTATTTAACATGACAGTACCAACCGCACGATGATTCACCGGATGTCTGAAAATATGTCCACCCACAGTCTCTGGTAAAAGATGAAGCAGCCGCAGCACTAACAGTTATCAACAAAAATTATCAGCTGGTCCAGCGAATTTACAATGATTTGGGAGAAGTTCTATGCGGAACTGAGCCAGATTTCGCATTCAACAGATAGCTCGCATTGGCTACAAAAAAACTTTGCCGAAATGAAAAAAAAAACAAATTCGTCAGCTACAAGGCACTTGCGAGAAAATTGACAGTTTCTCAGTCTTCTGCGAAAATTGTCGACCGAAATAATCAAGGAGATAGAAAAGCTCCAAAAACAAAAAGATGATTGACAAGTCGAAAAATTCTGTTTTTTTAAACAAGCTTTAAATTTAAATGTAGGTGGAAGAGTTTAATAAAAAATTGACTTCTCTTTATCTTTTGAAAAATCCTAAAGATTTTAATTAGACAAGTTAGTAAATGCATCAGTGGACTTTAGTGGAACACTAAAATGGTATTTTGTGAAAAAGTGAATCAGGGAAAATTGTCGTGTTTTTAATGCTTTCAATTCTAGCAATATGTGACGCAACGTAAATTTTTGTGTTATAAGTGGTTAAAACTAAAGTCTGTTCTGTGTAAAACAAAAATCTGTTTAAAACTAATTAAGACTATCAGAAATTTTAAGGTGAGCATATATCGCTAGCAGTTCTGCTGATAGAGCAAAATATTTATTAATGAATAAAATTCAGTGTACATTGATTTAATTTAATTTTTCTATACATTGATTTAATTATCTTCTAAATTAACCGTACGGTTGGCAAGATAGGCTCACCTTAACATTTTTTTACATTCCCAATCATTTTTGAACAGACTTTAGTAATATTTTTATAGAGTTCAATAAGTCTTGGTTTCTTATAAGATGGTAATTTAGGGTTCAGTTGTGTATCCATTGACTAGATATCATAATTATTGTATATTAAAATAATATATATTGTATATTAAAATTCTATATTAAAACTTTGTAGACTTAAAAGACAATTTAAATAAAGTTTGTACAAAAGGTTAATTCAACATAAAATAAACTGAATAATAAATGACAAAGTTATCAATAAAATATATGTCCCAAATAATTCCTATTACACCTCTACATTTTTTCCCTCAAAAAAAGCTATATGAATGGTGCTGCCGACAACCTACTAATTTCACAAAAGTTGCACGTAATTGGCGAAAATTGCAATGAAATTATGCGCTTATATCAAATTTATTAGCATTTTTTTTTTATTTTTACATGCAAATATCTATAAAACGGTTGTATTTGAATATTTAGGTAAAATTTAATAAAACTTAACCGCATCTACATTTTTGAATTAGTGGTACATTATTATTTGAAAACCCCGGGTGTGATGTTAATAAATTTTCACACTTCTATTTTTATATTCACCATTATCATGCATATTCTTGTCGAGACAATCTAGTACAAGTAAATTTATATTGTTATTTTTAATAGAAATCATATTTGCCAAGTGAAACTAACCAAAATAAATCCGTAGGCTAAAACAGGAAAAGTGCGTTAATCAAAGTAAAATTAATTAAAACCGTAAAAAAACTCGGAAATACTTATAAAAACCGTTAAGATTAGTAATGCTGCTCCTCTTCATTTTGTAACAGGCTCCGAAGCTTTGGTCATTTGAAGAGGCTTTTTAAGCAGAGGGAGCTGTGAATATTCAAAGCTTCCTTTGTTTTAAAAAAATGAGCAAGCCAAAGCTTATTCAACCTGCAAATACATTGTATCTTGTTTAAGCCACATTTACAAGTATTTTTATTGAGTTTAATAAAAATTAATTTACAAGCAAAGTATACAGACTTATTTAAATACTGTTTGGAAAATATGAATCAAAAGAGTGGGAACAATAAAGTCTGAAGCTCCAAAAACTAAAATTTCTGTAAACATTTAAAATTTATAGGCAAATAATATCTAGCTAACCGCGACATTTGCAGTATTAAATCGACTATTTAACAACAATAACATTTAAAAATTTGTCACTAAAGCCAGGAATGCATGCATTCTTGCTAAAGCGGATTAATAATAAAGATTAAAACCTGCATTTTAATAATTATTTATCAAATCACTCAATTTGGAACCTAAATGCACATTTTTCAAAAGCTAAAGTTGGTTATTTTTGTGTATTTTGTAAACAGGTTAAAAAAATTCTGCGTTCTTATTTGTTTAAAAAAAACGTCATTACCACATAATTTTAATTGGTCCCATCATGTCTGCGTATTAATATTCAGCGTCAGCCAGATATAATTCAACCATAGGATAAATGATAGATAATAAATAAAAAAAAAATCTTTTAGACTAATTAAGCTTAACACAATTAAAGTTTTAAAAACTATCTCGTGCTTGCGAAGCTAGTTATTCAGCAAGCATTAGCAGCAAGCTATCAATTTACTTTTCTCACAATTAATATGTTTAAAAAACCTGAAATCCAGTTAAAAATGGCAATATTCGCTCAAGCATTTTGCTTCATAAAAATTAAATCAAGAGGAGTGAAAAACGAGGAGTAAACTTCCAGGCGCCGTGAAAAGTGTACAAAAACCACAGTAGAACGTTTTCTACCGAGGTGTAATCGATATTATTATACACATTGTATTATGTATAGCTAATCGATAGCGTTATTTTCCCTCAAAACAGCAGAAAAGTTGATTTAAGGTTTTGACTGATAATGATGATGATGTTTAATAAAGCACTAACCTTTTTGGTTTAGATTCAAATTTTATATGTCAATCCTGCATTTCAAATGACATTATTAAACACATTAAATGATCTCACAATGCGGAGTTGTCGTCGTCAATCAAAACTTCCTGTCAACTTTTCCGCCGTTTTGTAAGAAAATAATAGTATTATTTAGGTATTCATAATACATAGGTGTATACGGAAGATTGATTAGTTGAAATTATATTTATTATGACAACGTCATGGTAGCGTATTGCCATGTGATCGGTGCTACAAGATCGATTAGTTGAATTGAAATTATATTGATTAGTTATCGATTATTAATTATAGGATAACGTTGTGGAAGCAGATTGCTATGTGATCGGTGCTCCCTATGTCGGCCGCTCCAGCCTTTCATCAGCTTTGGTTCGACAAGCCACCGGGAAGAAATCGGAAGCTTCCCCAGGTGAGAATTTCCAGTCCTAATTATTGGTAAAAATTATTTATAATTAAATATTAATAATAATATAAAATTATAAAAATTAATAATAATAATTAATAATAATAATAATTATTTATTTATTTATTAATTAATTAATTAATAATAATTAATAATAATATAAAATTATAAAAATTAATTATTGGTACAAATTATTGCTAAAAATCTTCGAATAATTTACAATATAAACACCGTACAATATCAAGCAAACGCCGGTCTAAGCTCAAAAAAGGTTAAAATTATTTTTAACTGAATGATTTACTACTAGGGTAATCACATAAGGGCCCAGATTTATTTTCAACTCACCCCGCGGGCCTAGTTTGACAAGCTGAAGCAAAAAACCTCAACCCTACCCAGGGGAGAATTTCTATTTGTCGCGAATAGAGCTACAAATATTGTTAATAACGAATCAGAATCATTATACTGCTGGAATATTATTACTATTCTTACTATTACTATAATTACTATTTATTATTTTTACTATCCCTATTACTTTTTACTAATTTGTTACTATAACTGTTATTACTGTCACTATTATTATTATTACTATTATTACCATTTTTATTATCACTATTATTTTTGTTACTATTACTATTATTACTACTACTATAATTACAGTATTATTATTATTATTACTATTATTAGTATTAATGGGCTCTCTTTTGATTTAATATAAATTATTCTTACTATTCTTACTATTACTATAATTACTATTTATTATTTTTACTATCCCTATTACTTTTTACTAATTTGTTACTATTACTGTTATTACTGTCACTATTATTATTATTACTGTTATTACTATTATTATTATTTTTATTATCACTATTACTTTTGTTATTATTACTACTCTCTTAAAAGTGATTGGTTAATATAACGTAGAAATTAGTAAGTTTCTACGAATTTTTTAACGGGAAAGGATCCGCTCACTTAATTAGTAACTTTTACGATTTTTTTATTTATTAAAGGCTTAATAAAAAATTAGTGAAACTCCCGTCTTACAATAAAATTTTTCCGATAAAACTCTGGTTAAAGGGTGCATAGAATAGGTTTACATGAAACAAGAATTTATAATACTTAACAAGCATAATAAATTAAAATTTCAAAACAATAGTTTTAACTTCCAAATTTTACTTTTATTTTAGTTTCAGCGCGATGGCGAGAAGAAAAGTCCTTTTTCGGCCAAACATTTTTCCATATTTTTTCTTATTTAACCATTTTAAGGGTGAAGAAAAAAGTGATTTATGGTTATTTTTCAAATATAAGATTGTATTAATTAAAAGACAAAACATTTCTTACCTTAGTCTGTCCTTCCTTA
>JASAMX010006834.1:0-19187 GCA_030248175.1 Microlaimidae sp. YZB2_3
CACACACGCAATCGCGCGCACAGGCACACATACACACACACGCACACACACACATGCACGCACGCATGAACGCAACACGCACGCATGAACGCAACACGCACGCATGCTCGAACGCATGCAAGCAAGCACGCACGCATGCACGCACGCACGCACACACACACACACACACACACACACACACACACACAAAAAGCCAAATTTACGTAATATCTCGTTCTGTAGGATTACACTCTCCGCCATTTTTGCAAGATTCATATTCAGAATTTTTTTTCAATGTTCCGTTCTGTATGTTAGCACTCTCCGCGATAAGATTCATATTTTTCCCAATGCAGTTGTATTTAGAAAAATATTGAGCATTGGGACATGAACTATGACGAGTAGTGTAAATATCAGATCCTTGAAAATATCCTATTTTTGGAGCAAAAGTATTTTGACCAAGTTCTATCTGGTTGACACAGTCTGATGTATATTCTTTTTGACACAGATCAGTGAACTAAAAATTATTAAATTAAACAAAAAACAAGATAATTTTTTAAGGTTTCAAGGGATTTCGAGTAACATTTTGTTTTAAATGTTAAAAAGTATGAAGGATAACGCGGTTATTGGATTCATGCTGAAACGTTTTGACAATTTGCATTTCATCTTCCTTCGGTCACAAGTATAAATAAATTAAATGACAAATAAAATATTGTGGTATTGTAAATTATTATATTTTTGACATGACTGTATTTTATTGGTATCATTTGATAATGGTCGACCACTGACTTTTTTAAAAAATCAGTGGTAAAAATATAAATCAGCAGGTCAAATTTTTTTAGTAAAATTTTTTACAAAAAATCTGCTGTAAAAACCTAACTGTGGTTTTCTCTTAAATCAATCAAGGTTATCGAAGAAGCATTGTCAGAAGGAAGGTATAAGTTTATAACCAACTATATCAATTGATAATTAAATTGACATTGATTTTTCCAAAATTTTTCAAACATGAACGCGTTTATTTTCCTCAATTTTCAAAACTGGTTTGCAGGTATTTTAATTAACGTTTAATGCTAAATGTAATCAGTTATATTATAA
This sequence comes from Microlaimidae sp. YZB2_3, assembly GCA_030248175.1. NCBI lineage: Eukaryota > Metazoa > Nematoda > Chromadorea > Desmodorida > Microlaimidae > Microlaimidae sp. YZB2_3. The sequence goes on from JASAMX010006834.1 coordinate 1,072, forward strand.
TTATAATTTTTTAGTGAAAATTCTTGTAAATTTTACTAGATTGAAAGTTTTTCCTGTTAAATTTACTTTTTTTAAAGAGTCTAAACATTTTGTGAATAATTATCGTTTATTCACGCACTCAAATTTTAACACAGTTTTCAGAAGTTCAACTATTCAGCTTTTGAAACAGTAAATGAATGGACACTGACACTTAAAGCAAACCATCATTTGATGTTATATATTTAAATTTTGCCAAAGCTTTTAATGGGATGTCAACTAAAAAATTGCTGCATAAGTTTGAAAAAATGGGGTTACTGAAAAATGAACTGTACTGAAGATTTTTTTATTCGACACAATAGAAAAAATTTGTATTCAAAAATACCACAACTAAAAAGGTAGACAATAAGAAGGAAAAAATCGAATACATATTTCATGATCTAAAAGTTGTAATAATAGTGCAGTTTCTTTGCTGAATCCTGTAAAAAGTTCAGTACCCAAAGATTTTGCTGTGGGTCTTTTGTTTTTTTTTAATTAAATTGAATGATACAATTAATTTACTCAATCAGGTAAGTTATCCTTAACAATTTTTTTTAGCTCAGGTAAGTGTTAGGAATATGCATCAAAATTTTTAGACATAAGGATGCAAATTTACAATTATTTGAAATTTAGCTAAAAAAATGCCGTTAAATTTGTGGGTTAAAAGCTAATTCTCCAAATTAAAAAAAAAATTCAGGAGGTAGCTAAAAATTTAAGGAAATTAACTTGATATATTCGCATTTTGATCCTGGTGTGTTCAAACGTTAAAAAGAAAAAAAATGAAGTTCATTGTACTATTGTTGAATGCTGAATTTTATTGTAATGTTATTGCAGAATGAAATATAAAGTTCACTTAGTTTTTTAAGGTGGCTAGCAATTTATGGAGTTAAAAGAATAACAATTTTTCTTACAAACTGTGCTATAACAGAGATAGTAGTTTTTTCACAAGACGTTTTTAGATGCACTCAAACCATTTTTTTTTTGTTTTTAATAATATATATTCAGTTTTTTTATTTTTGATATAGATAATATTTCACAATAAAAAAAAATATTTAGAAAACTGACAAAAGGATTTAAATACCCTACTACTCATAATAAGATGACTTATGACGCATTAGAATTACCAACTCTTAACTTAGGCCCTTCCTGTGTTTGCCTTTTTTCAGTCACAATATTGTGAAGTCCTTGTACTACCGTAGTGAAACCTTCATTTTATGGCTGTCGTATTTTTTTCATATCATTGTGGTACATAAACTTCACCGCTGTAAACTCTAGGAATCACCTAAGTTGTACCTAGGTCATACCTAAAAGTTTGATTAGAAACCAGTGAGCGGGAAAATTAAAATGGCTAAAGCTTATGATAGCACTATGCAAATTTTAATCACAAAACAGTGTATTAGCTGCGGCCTATGTACAACTTAAGTGATACCTAGAGCCTACCGCGGCGAAGTTTATGCACCATAATGGTTGGAGAAATGTCTTACTGCCATAAAGACGTCGCGATTGTAATTGGGGAAAAGGCAATCATGGGAATGAATTAATTAACCAACATCTAACTTTTTTGTTTTTTTTTAATTAAAGTTAGAAATAAGGCCACAATTTTTTTGATTAATTTTTATCCAAGACAATTTCTGTATAAAAATTTTAACGGATCAATGTATAAAAGTATAAAAGTTTTAACGATTAATGTATAAAAGTTTTAACTTTTGTGAAATTATGTGTTTAAAAAATAATTTTGCGGTTGCGTCCACAACATGCCCATAATTGTTTTAATCTTTTACAAATAAAATAGTGGAAAATGCTGTGTTGGGTTCCGGATTTTTTCCTTTAAACCTAATACTATGTCATTAAAATTTTTTTCTCCAATAACTTCTTGTAAAAACTCAACTTATAAAACAATGAGTAATTTATTTATTACAAAAATACTGGTAATGGAATAAATACTAGTACTAGTTCCTGGAGGACTAAAATTAAATTTGGATTTTTGGAATAATACTGATACTGGATTTGAAACACAATTTTATGCAGAGATAGTTGGTACTGTACTACAATTAAATTGAGATGGTATTTTTACTGGTACGGTACTAAAAATTTTTGAACAAATAGCTAAGTACTGGTACTGGAACTGGAAAACAATGCGAGTACTCAAAAAACACAAAGCAAGTGGAAAATGCAAGCAAGCCTAAGCCTAAGCCTAAGCGAACTGCGCACGTTCATATCATTATAGATTGTCATTGTAGCAGTCTAAACGCGTCACTTCTAAGCTACCACTCCGGGTTTAACTAGTCATAAATTTAACCTAAAGAAAAATTAATGTTCGCACAAAAAGTGATAAGGATTCGAAAAATTCTTAAGTGATTACAGATTTTTTTTACGGATCTTTTATATTTTCGGAAGCGCAATTCAAAAACTCACACCTAACTTTAGAAAACATAAATTAATGTTCGCACAAAAAGTGATAAGGATTCGAAAAATTCTTAAGTGATTACAGATTTTTTTACGGATCTTTTATATTTTCGGAAGCGTAATTCAAAAACTCACACCTAACTTTAGAAAACACACCTAAATTTCATTTCGACACTTAGGACATACTTTAACATTGTAGTTTATTGATTTTTGTGTTTTTCAGTCGGAGCTTAGTTAAATGGGATGTGTCTATATGAAATTTGAGAGCCATTAAAGTTTTGACTTAATAGGTTTTTGTTTTTTTTTACCTGGTGTATGCTTGGAATACATTTCAAACAGGAGGATAGATAGTAATTTATAACATATTCGTAAATAATTATTTAGCTTGAAAAGTAAATTATAGACAATTATAATAATAAATTATAATTGCAATACTGAATGGCCTAATTTTTCTATAGCTGAAGCGGGCCGGCGATGGATATTCCATATTGCCGCCTAATACCCTATATCAGCACTTTTGTAGAATTTTAGTCAAGGCCCCACTCCTATTAGAGGATTTTAGGGAGCAGATCTGAGTTTTACATTTTTGTATGAGAATAATATATAATAATAATATTGAAAAGAAAATAACCAAAAAAAACAAAATTGTAAACAAAGGTAAACTAAATAATAATATGATAGTTAGATAGCATAAACAAATCAAAGAAATAGATGCAAAAGGACATGGATATAAGCGTAAGTTGAGGATGGTTGGTAGTGGAAATTGATTGTAAGAAAGTTTTAACTTGTCCATTTTGTTTCCTTAATTTTTCCTATCTCACATCTAGTCCCTAGGCCTACTTTTGCTCGGAGTGTACCTTACCGTGGGAGGAAGGCTTATCTTTTGGTTGCACAACAATGTATGAAAAGATAAGCTTTACCCTCCAGTGGTGGGCAAGGCCGCATTGGCCACACGGTATAGGCCAGCGCGTCAAGCCACCATGCACACAACACATGGTTCGGCAATTACCTCACCAAGGTGGCAATGGCGGTTTTGGTAAACCAAATCAACCACAACCTCCAAAGTGGCGTAATCCCTATTGTAGGTTGTCGAGGGGGAATGACCTATATAACTACATAACCATTTACATTTTTTAACGAAAGTGTTTATTATAATAAAGATCAAAACCTATATTTTAATAACTGTTTATCAAATTACCCAATTTGGAACTTATACACAAATTTTTTAAAGGCTAAAGTTGGTTATTTTTGTTTGCTTATTTTATGAAAAGGCAAAATTAAAAAAACTGTTGCGTTCTCGTTTGTTTTAAAAAAAAACGTCTTAACCGCACAATTTTAATTGGTCCGCTCAAGTCTGCATGTTAATTTTTTAGGTCAACCAGGTATAATTCATGCATAGAAAATGTTTATAAGAGCAATATATTAAAAGGACTATTAAAAAAATTCATTCTTACTAGAAGGTTTTATTAGAAAAACACATTATTAAACGCTTATTGATAGTTTTTTTAATAGAGTGTCCAAAAAAAACCTGCAAAATATCTTTTGGAAAAAATATCTTCTTTCAGCAGTAAATTTTTCAGTATTATTAAAAACTTTTAAAGTTTTTTTTTAACTTTTTGATGTCGTTTTAGCTTGATTTTAAAGTTTTGCTTAGGCTTAGGCTATTAAAAGGACTATATTAAAAGGACTATTAAAAAATTCATTCTTACTAGAAGGTTTTATTAGAAAAACACATTATTAAACGCTTATTGATAGTTTTTTTAATAGAGTGTCCAAAAAAAACCTGCAAAATATCTTTTGGAAAAAATATCTTCTTTCAGCAGTAAATTTTTCAGTATTATTAAAAACTTTTAAAGTTTTTTTTTAACTTTTTGATGTCGTTTTAGCTTGATTTTAAAGTTTTGCTTAGGCTTTAACAGTATAAATACTCAAAATTAATATTTTGCTCCAAATAATTAGGGGAAAGGAAACGCCATAAGGCGATCTTTAGGCACCACGCCAACTGTAATTAAACAACATATATAAATTTTGTAATTTATGTATTGCATTCTGTCACACAATCATTATCAGACAAGCATCTAAACTAGAAAAATTATGAAAATGATTATATTATAATGGAATATAAAAGTTGCGCGAAAAAATGATGAACATAGAAGTACAAAACAATAGTAGTATTAAAATATAAAATACAGAGTATATCAACAAAAACCTAAAGAAAATATTTAGTTTAACGACTGAATTTTGATTAAAGGAAAAAATTTCAATTTTTTTCCACAATCAAAATTCAGCCGTACCAGAATTTAAGATGTTTTATGGCGATTGATTAAAAACTTGTAAAATAATTAATAAGTTTTTTACCTCTTTAAATGTAATATATTCAGTATTAAAAGGGTTTGCATTTTGAGCAATACTTCGAATAAATAGAGAATCCCGTGGTGTAAACTTTATAGAGTCCATGAAAAGATCTTTATCCAAAACTGCACCTTAATAATTACAAAACTTTAAGGCATTTTTTTCTTTTTTGTATGCATATTTTATAATCCAGAATATTCTATGATTATGAAAAGGTTAGACTCTTATCAAAAAATTTCTAGGGTAGTAAAAGCGCACTTTTACTGCGCGCAGATGTTGCGGAAAAAAAAACAAAAAAAAGGTTTTAGCACAAGAAACAGTTTTACATAGCAATATTCACATTTCACATACACTTTAAAAAATAGGGTGACTTTTATATTACACATTTATAAAAATAATGTATTAAACAAGAATAGACCTATTTGCATAACAAAATGCTTTTTGGCTGTCTTTTTTGTCTAAATTTCTTTAAAATTAGATGCATTTTATTATAGTATTTATAGACTAGCTCTGAATAAGCGCCTTTACTTTATAAGATAGTGTACAAAAAGAAAAAGATAAAATTTAAAACAAAAATCAGTTTTCTTAGTTTCTTAGTTTCTTAATTGTAAGCCTATACTTAATTAAAATTGCTACACGATGATATGTTTCACTATGTTGAAGTGCTTTAATATATCAGTTTGTGCTAAATAAATTTTGTTTTTTTAATTAAACGTCACAATAGTCAGAAATCATCACTAACATATAGTATTTTCGCGAACAAATTTGCAAAAATAAAGTTAAAATTTGTGCTTTGAAACTAATTTCAAACCTACATAGGTTTCTCTAATGTTTTTTTGTAAAACTATTAAAAATTTAAAAATTAATTTCAAAAAATCCATTCCAAACTTTTAAATAAAAACATTTTCAGTAATTGAAACATAAAAAAACTAGAAACCAAGCGCGCCAGCAGGGCTGCATCAAGAAAGGTGGAAAAAAACTAAAAATCTCCAAAAAATGCTTTTGCATTTGCAATACTAAAAAGTATTTAATAAATTTTGAAGGGAAGGGGTCTAGATTTTACACCAATAAATATTTGAAATATTTAAACTTTAAAATGTACTGGTTGCTCGCTGTTTTCGAATTTTCCCCTATGATTGGCGCTAGTGGTCATTGTCCTCTCTTCCTACTGTGGCGGAAATCGTGTGACAAGTTTATATATTCAAAAAAAACCGCCCGTGTAATACATTTTTATTGTCATTACGCCATTAGTTTCAAATACATTTACCGTTGCTTTGTCATATAAAGCAGGGTCGACGTGGGTACCACGTTACTTTTTATAAATTGCTTGTCCCAAGCGGTGGTTTATTGCATACACTGAAAGAGAACCCGTTGGCTGGAAATACCATAGGTTACGATTTTTTATATAACAGCCTATTTTTACCAGAATTTGTGAGATGCCAACACCTGCATTCAGTTTTAGCTGGATTAGGTAGAAACTGTCTGTTGAGCCAAATCAAATCTCTTGGCTGACAGATTTCATTTAATGAGATAGGTTTTTTTGCAGCAATTAAAAATATACATAATTTTTTGGCGGAATGGCTTAAACTTCCATTGTCAGTAGCGGGGCAGGTAAAGCGATAACGCGTAACTAAAAAGTAGTTAGGCAGTTTAAAGGCAACCCTTCGTGGAGTTATTTTCAACAATAACTCCGCCCCTAAAATATATTTTAATTAAATAACTTTTTTGTGCATAAACCTCAAATTTTCTGTGCAATAGCTAAACACCTCTGAAATTACTAGTGATATAATATTTTTAATCAACTGTATTTTTAAACCAAAACCGCTTACAAAAAGCTTGAGTTTTTTATCAAAAACCTACTGTACACACGTTCAATATTCACGTAAACATGCAATTTGTTTTACCGCTTCTGCGGTTGTTCACTTTTTTTTAGTAGTTAACTAAAATAATAACTTACTGTAGAACTGGTGTTTAAATTACCTTCCACTTAACGGGCTACCAGTTCACAAATATTTATAATTTATTTAGTAAAATAGCACATAATATGCACAGTGTCTATTCCAGCTAACCATTCACGCGCGCAAATCAATTCCTAAACAAACACTTACATAAACTACTTGTGTATGCCATATTGAGGCCACGCCTTTTTTAACTGCGTTTTTATCTCTCAGCTTAGGAATTTCCCTAATGAGTTCTTTCTAACAAAACAATCCCTGTGTATCAACGGAGAAAAGGTGCATCTATATGCTGGCTAGACCCCCTTTCCTGCCGCCACATACTGGAGCTGACTTGGGCCTAGGCAAAAAGTACTAAGATTTTTATTTTTGTCCCTGTGTCAGACCTTCCAAACTAGTCCATAACGATTCGTGTTGAAGCGAGAATCATATAAGAAAAAAAATCAAAGTTTTTGTTTGAGTTTAAAAATAAATTAAGAAATGATGCAAAGGACACCACCACTACCTCCCAAAGCCGCGGACAAAGACAAGGCAATAGAAAAACACCCAGTTAGTGATCTTGGGTTAGAAATGCCCGGAGGTTGGGAGGATAAATATATAAATGTTTCAGATAAAAAACAGGATTAGGTATCCTTTAATTTAAAAAATCAAAACAGTGCAACGGGAATAAAGATAGGGTTAAAAAATACTAAATTTTATGATTGAATAAAATACTAATAAGATTTAACCGATTTCTGTCGAATATTCATAATAATATAATACTGAAATGTTGGGCAATTTCCTAGTAAAATTTTTTGCTTTTTTTGACGTTTCGAAACCACGACGGGTTTCATATAACAACAAAAAATAGAATAAAACAATTAAGGTTATATAAAGCAATCATTAAGGTCACATGAACCTATATAATTGTTCTAAAAATTGACATTTAGAAAAATACACATATGTAAAAACTACCTTTTTGACAGTTTGTAAACGTTAAACGCAAAATAAAAACATTTCAAAAAATATATGTAACAATAAAAATCTTTTGTTGAAACATTATGAAAAATAATGAGAAGAAAAACCGGAAATAAAACTTGACGTAAACAATTGTAAATATTGAAAAAAGATGCAAGGATGTAAAAGACTGGAAAAATATGACGGATAAAACGCGGCAAACTGAGTTGTGCCAAGTTGTTTACATACGGATAAAAGTTCTATTGTACGGGTTATAAGTTGATAAACTTGGCTGGTAACCATTTTCGAGACGCTGATATTAATGCTGGATGGATTTCGCTTTTTGCAATGTTAAGAGAATTTGTTGAAGAATTCACCAATATGTAAAGGGATTCTTTTTTCAAAAGTTCATCACTAAATCTTTTTGTTGTAATTTTTTACCGTTTTCTATAATTTTAGTATTATCAAAATTGATTGTATGATTAAAGATAAATTCTATCAGGGTGAAAATAGATGAGTGGTAAAGTAACCACTCGTTTTTTGAGAAAATATCACGTGCAGAGAAACACATGACGCAACTAAATAATAATTGGTTACATAACCGCTGAAAACTTCTCGCTAATGGGTTTATTGTTTGTTTCTTCCTGGCGGAGAGCGGTTACGCCCTTAATTTCAGCCTGGAAGACATTAGCTTTAGTTTTTCGAATATGTTCATAAATTGCAGAATTAGAATCTTTTTTGTGTTTTGATAAACGTTTTTCTAAAAAACGGATGTACTGTCCAATATAAAAACTGTGGCAATCGTTGCATTTTACGTTATAAATAATGTTCTTAGAGTCTGATTTTTTATTTAATAATAACTTGTTTCCCATGAAATGTTCGTGAATTGTATTTGATTTTCCGCTTACAACTTCTATTTCAAATTATTTTAAAATTTTGCGAATTTTTGGGGTAACTCCAGGTATATATGGAAGTGTGATACGATTTTGTGTTCTTTTTATTTTTGGACCAATTGGAGGATTAAGAGCTTTGTAAATAAAATTTTCCGAATATCCATTATTTTTAAAAATTGTTTCCAAATATTTTAATTCTTGATCTGGGTTTTCTAGTAGTTTTCTCGCGCGATAAGCCAAACATTTTATAGTCCCTGCTAGTTGGTTTTGTGGTTGATTTGATATAAAATGAACACAACGATTAGAGTTAGTAGGTTTTTTGTAAATTTCAAACTGTAATTTAAAACTTGTTGCGTCCAAGCTTTCTTTTTAATATAAATGTCTAAAAATTGTAACTAATTATTTTTCTCGGTTTCTAGCGTGAATTTAATATTATTAGTAGTATCAAAGTCATTGAGTAAAGATAGAAAATTTTGTAATTGAGATTCGGTGCTTTCAAAAATTGCAAACACGTCGTCAATGAACCGTAACCATACTAAGGGTTTTGGATTAGCGCTTTTTAAAAAGTTGTGTTTAAATTCTTCAAGAAAGATGCATGCCAGCAATGAAGAAAGAGAATTTCCCATGGGAAGACCGCGAATTTGATTATAAAAAAAGATTGTCGTGTTGGAAATATGCCAAATTGGAAATTATTGTTACAAGATCAAGAATTTCATCTATAGAAAGTTCTGTACACGATTCCCGCTTCTCAGGAAAATCTGTAAGTCTTTTTTCTAAAACTTGTAATGCTGAATTGACTGGAACGTTGTTGAATAACGAAATTATATTGAAGAAAACTAATTTTGTATTTTTTGGTAACCGGTTTAAACTTTTAAGTTTTTCTACAAATTCCGCTGTGTTCTTGATATGTGTGTCTCTTGTGCCGAGCAGTGGGTTGGCACATCAAGTTGGCGCCATTCTTCGCAGTATCATCAAGTTGGCGCCATTCTTCGCAGTACCAAGTTATCACCACCCAATTTAATACCACAACAACAAAATGCTGTTAAAGAAAATAAACAAATGGTCAAAGACAAAATAATTAGGTTAAAAAAGCGGATAGTATTTTTGTGTTATATGACCTCGTTTGGGTTTAAACTAGAAAAAGATTTTAAAGAAATTTAGTTTATTTATTATTATGTAGAAGAAATCGGTTAAATCTTATTAGTATTTTATTCAATCATAAAATTTAGTATTTTTTAACCTATCTTTTATTCGTTGCATGTTTTGATTTTTTAAATTAAAGGATACTAATCTGTTTTTTATTGAAACATTTATATATTTATCCTCCCAACCTCCGGGATTTAACCAAGATCATAATGGGTGTTTTTCTATTGCCTTGTTTTGTCGCGGCTTTGGGAGGTAGTGTGTTCCTTTGCATTCATTTTTAATTTATTTTTAATCAAAAAAAATTTGATTTTTTTCTTATATGATTCTCGCTTCAAAAATGTTATGGATAGTTTGGAAGGTCTGACAAGGGAAAAAATAAAAATCTTAGTACTTTTTTGCTAGGCAAGTAGCTCAGGTATGTGGCGGCAGGAAAGGGGGTCTAGCCAGCATATAGATGCCCTTTTTCGTGATACACAGGATTGTTTTTTAGAAAGAACTCATAGGGAAATTCCTAAAGTGAGAGATAAAAAATAAAAGGGGCCTCAATATGGGCATACAAAGTAGTTTATGTAAGTGTTTGTTTAGGAATTGATTTGCGCGCTGAATGGTTAGCTGAATAGATATTGCATATTATGTTATTTTACTAAATAAATTATAATATTTGTGAATGGTAGCCCGTTAAGTGGAAGGTAATTAAACACAGTTTAAGTAGTTATTATTTTAGTTAACTACTAAACAAAAGTGAACAACTGCAGAAGCGGTAAAACAAATTTGCTTGTTTACATGAATGCTAAACGAGTGTATGATAGGTTTTTGACAAAAAAACCTATCGTAAGTTTTTTGTAAACGGTTTTGGTAAAAAACTGCAGTTGATTAAAAATATTATATCAGTAGTAATTTCATAGGTGTTTAACTATTACTCAGATAACTTAAGGTTTGTCCACAAAAAAGTTATTTAATTAAAATATGTTTTAGGGGAAGGGTTATTGTTCAAAATAACTCCGCGGAGGGTTGTCTTAAAAGTACCTAACTACTTTTTTAGTTACGCGTTATCGCTTTCCCTGCCCCGCTACTGACAATGGAAGTTTAAGCCTTGCCGCCAAAAAATTATGTATATTTTTAATTGCTACAAAAAAACCTATCTCATTAAATGAAATCTGTCAGCCAACAGATTTCATTTGGCTCAACAGACAGTTCCTACCTAATTTAGCCAAAACCGGATGCAGATATCGGCATGTTATGAATTCTGGTAAAAATAGGCGAAGTTATATGAAAAGTCCTAACCTATGGTATTTCCAGCCAACGGGTTCTCTTTCAGTGTATGCAATAAACCACCGCTTGGGACAAGCAATTTATAAAAAGTAACGTGGTACCCACGTCGACCCTGCTTTATATGACAAAGCAACGGTAAATGTATTTGAAACTAATGGCGTAATGACAATAAAAATGTATTACACGGGCGGTTTTTTTTGAATATATAAACTTGCCACACGATCTCCGCCACAGTAGGAAGAGAGGACAAAGACCACTAGCGCCAATCAGGGTAGGGGAAAATTCGAAAACAGCGAGCAACCAGTACATTTTAAAGTTTAAATATTTCAAATATTTATTGGTGTAAAATCTAGACCCCTTCCCTTCAAAATTTATTAAATACTTTTTTAGTATTGCAAATGCAAAAGCATTTTTTGGAGATTTTTAGTTTTTTTCCACCTTTCTTGATCCAGCCCTGCTGCGCGCGCTTGGTTTCTAGTTTTTTTATGTTTCAATTACTGAAAATGTTTTTATTTAAAAGTTTGGAATGGATTTTTTGAAATTAATCTTTAAATTTTTAATAGTTTTACAAAAAAACATTCAGAGAAACCTATGTAGGTTTGAAATTAGTTTCAAAGCACAAATTTTAACTTTATTTTTTGCAAATTTGTTCACAAAAATACTATATGTTAGTGATGATTTCTGACTATTGTGACGTTTAATTAAAAAAACAGAATTTATTTAGCACAAACTGATATATTAAAGCACTTCAACATAGTAAACATATCATCGTGTAGCAATTTTAATTAAGATTATGCTTACAATTAAGAAACTAAGAAACTAAGAAAACTGATTTTTGTTTTAAATTTTATCTTTTTCTTTTTGTACACTATCTTATAAAGTAAAGGCGCTTATTCAGAGCTAGTCTATAAATACTATAATAAAATGCATCTAATTTTAAAGAAATTTAGACAAAAAAGACAGCCAAAAAGCATTTTGTTATGCAAATAGGTCTATTCTTGTTTAATACATTATTTTTATAAATGTGTAATATAAAAGTCACCCTATTTTTTAAAGTGTATGTGAAATGTGAATATTGCTATGTAAAACTGTTTCTTGTGCTAAAACCTTTTTTTTGTTTTTTTTTTCCGCAACATCTGCGCGCAGTAAAAGTGCGCTTTTACTACCCTAGAAATTTTTTGATAAGAGTCTAACCTTTTCATAATCATAGAATATTCTGGATTATAAAATATGCATACAAAAAAGAAAAAAATGCCTTAAAGTTTTGTAATTATTAAGGTGCAGTTTTGGATAAAGATCTTTTCATGGACTCTATAAAGTTTACACCACGGGATTCTCTATTTATTCGAAGTATTGCTCAAAATGCAAACCCTTTTAATACTGAATATATTACATTTAAAGAGGTAAAAAACTTATTAATTATTTTACAAGTTTTTAATCAATCGCCATAAAACATCTTAAATTCTGGTACGGCTGAATTTTGATTGTGGAAAAAAATTGAAATTTTTTCCTTTAATCAAAATTCAGTCGTTAAACTAAATATTTTCTTTAGGTTTTTGTTGATATACTCTGTATTTTATATTTTAATACTACTATTGTTTTTTACTTCTATGTTCATCATTTTTTCGCGCAACTTTTATATTCCATTATAATATAATCATTTTTCATAATTTTTCTAGTTTAGATGCTTGTCTGATAATGATTGTGTGACAGAATGCAATACATAAATTACAAAATTTATATATGTTGTTTAATTACAGTTGGCGTGGTGCCTAAAGATCGCCTTATGGCGTTTCCTTTTCCCCTAATTATTTGGAGCAAAATATTAATTTTGAGTATTTATACTGTTAAAGCCTAAGCAAAACTTTAAAATCAAGCTAAAACGACATCAAAAAGTTAAAAAAAAACTTTAAAAGTTTTTAAATAATACTGAAAAATTTACTGCTGAAAGAAGATATTTTTTCCAAAAGATATTTTGCAGGTTTTTTTTGGACACTCTATTAAAAAAACTATCAATAAGCGTTTAATAATGTGTTTTTCTAATAAAACCTTCTAGTAAGAATGAATTTTTTAATAGTCCTTTTAATATAGTCCTTTTAATAGCCTAAGCCTAAGCAAAACTTTAAAATCAAGCTAAAACGACATCAAAAAGTTAAAAAAAAACTTTAAAAGTTTTTAATAATACTGAAAAATTTACTGCTGAAAGAAGATATTTTTTCCAAAAGATATTTTGCAGGTTTTTTTTGGACACTCTATTAAAAAAACTATCAATAAGCGTTTAATAATGTGTTTTTCTAATAAAACCTTCTAGTAAGAATGAATTTTTTAATAGTCCTTGTAATATATTGCTCTTATAAACATTTTCTATGCATGAATTATACCTGGTTGACCTAAAAAATTAACATGCAGACTTGAGCGGACCAATTAAAATTGTGCGGTTAAGACGTTTTTTTTTAAAACAAACGAGAACGCAACAGTTTTTTTAATTTTGCCTTTTCATAAAATAAGCAAACAAAAATAACCAACTTTAGCCTTTAAAAAATTTGTGTATAAGTTCCAAATTGGGTAATTTGATAAACAGTTATTAAAATATAGGTTTTGATCTTTATTATAATAAACACTTTCGTTAAAAAATGTAAATGGTTATGTAGTTATATAGGTCATTCCCCCTCGACAACCTACAATAGGGATTACGCCACTTTGGAGGTTGTGGTTGATTTGGTTTACCAAAACCGCCATTGCCACCTTGGTGAGGTAATTGCCGAACCATGTGTTGTGTGCATGGTGGCTTGACGCGCTGGCCTATACCGTGTGGCCAATGCGGCCTTGCCCACCACTGGAGGGTAAAGCTTATCTTTTCATACATTGTTGTGCAACCAAAAGATAAGCCTTCCTCCCACGGTAAGGTACACTCCGAGCAAAAAGTAGGCCTAGGGACTAATCCAGTGAGGAAAAATCAAGGAAACAAAATGGACAAGTTAAACTTTGTTACAATCAATTTCCACTACCAATCATCCTCAACTTACACTTATATTTATGTCCTTTTGCATCTATTTCTTTGATCTTTTCATGCTATCTAACTATCATATTATTATTTAAATTACCTTAGTTTACAATTTTGTTTTTTTTTTGTTTATTTCCTTTACAATATTATTATTATATATTATTCTCTTACAAAAATGTAAAACTCACATCTGCTCCCTAAAAGTCCTCTGAAATAGGAGTGGGGCCTTGACTAAAATTCTACAAAAGTGTTGATATAGGGTATTAGGCGGCAATATGGAATATCCATCGCCGGCCCGCTTCAGCTATAGAAAAATTAGGCCATTCAGTATTGCAATTATAATTTATTATTATAATTGTCTATAATTTACTTTTCAAGCTAAATAATTATTTACGAATATGTTATAAATTACTATCTATCCTCCTGTTTGAAATGTATTCCAAGCATACACCAGGTAAAAAAAAACAAAAACCTATTAAGTCAAAACTTTAATGGCTCTCAAATTTCATATAGACACATCCCATTTAACTAAGCTCCGACTGAAAAACACAAAAATCAATAAACTACAATGTTAAAGTATGTCCTAAGTGTCGAAATGAAATTTAGGTGTGTTTTCTAAAGTTAGGTGTGAGTTTTTGAATTACGCTTCCGAAAATATAAAAGATCCGTAAAAAAATCTGTAATCACTTAAGAATTTTTCGAATCCTTATCACTTTTTGTGCGAACATTAATTTATGTTTTCTAAAGTTAGGTGTGAGTTTTTGAATTGCGCTTCCGAAAATATAAAAGATCCGTAAAAAAAATCTGTAATCACTTAAGAATTTTTCGAATCCTTATCACTTTTTGTGCGAACATTAATTTTTCTTTAGGTTAAATTTATGACTAGTTAAACCCGGAGTGGTAGCTTAGAAGTGACGCGTTTAGACTGCTACAATGACAATCTATAATGATATGAACGTGCGCAGAACGCTTAGGCTTAGGCTTAGGCTTGCTTGCATTTTCCACTTGCTTTGTGTTTTTTGAGTACTCGCATTGTTTTCCAGTTCCAGTACCAGTACTTAGCTATTTGTTCAAAAATTTTTAGTACCGTACCAGTAAAAATACCATCTCAATTTAATTGTAGTACAGTACCAACTATCTCTGCATAAAATTGTGTTTCAAATCCAGTATCAGTATTATTCCAAAAATCCAAATTTAATTTTAGTCCTCCAGGAACTAGTACTAGTATTTATTCCATTACCAGTATTTTTGTAATAAATAAATTACTCATTGTTTTATAAGTTTAGTTTTTACAAGAAGTTATTGGAGAAAAAAATTTTAATGACATAGTATTAGGTTTAAAGGAAAAAATCCCGGAACCCAACACAGCATTTTCCATCTATTTTATTTGTAAAAGATTAAAACAATTATGGGCATGTTGTGGACGCAACCGCAAACAGCAATACGTTTAATGTTTTTTGTTTTTCGTTCAGTTACGTATTGTCTGTATAATTTTTTTCTTAGATTTATGACAAACTTTTGGCTTTTTTCCCAATTTTCAGACTAAAAGTTTTAAAACAAAGTTTATTTTGTCGTTTTGTTTCAAAAACTTTTATTTTTCGTAAAAAATATTTGCTTTTTTAATCTTTAAAACAAAAAAAATTAACTAAAGTCTTAAGGCAAATTATAACATGATTCAATTCTTAAGTCTAAAGTCATAATCTTAAGCGTAAAGTCTTAAGTCATGCTGTGAAGCGGGCTGCAAGTCATAAGTCTCCACTGTTAACTCTAAACTCTTAAGTCTTGAGCCGTAAGTCTTAGCTGTGAACCGCGCTTTAGACCGTTAGATAATTCCGGTGATTGTAAAAAAATTAGATAATAAACTTGATTTAGTGTAAGTCTTAGTTTCGGCTATTAATGTTTAGATATATTGTTTTTTATATTGCTTATATAAAAAAACTAATTTTGTCCGTCCGGCACATACTTAGGGTAACTGACTTAATTTCAGCCAAGCCTTAATTTCGGCCACCAATTTAGGGTGTTAGAAAATCGGCTTATTTTTAAAACGCAAAAGAACTAGCACAAAAGTAACTGGATTAATGTTGAATAAAGTGTTTTTGCAAAAGTTTTTTATTTTTTTATTCTACATTATCAACATTTTCATACAAAAAGTTAATTTTTTGTGATTTTCCTAATTTTTGCTTTGTGTTTAAACTGCATCAAATTTGGAACGAAGCAATATATAACCTTAAAATATCTTCTATTTAAGGCTCAAAGTTGTTAATTTTGATGTTTTGATATTTTCTTCAAAATCGTTTTGCAATGCGTTTAACTAACTGCGCATTTTAAGATTCCGTTAATTTCGGCCACCTGAAAATTTAGGTGAAAGAACCTGCCGTTTTTTGCTGTTTTTAAAAATCATTGTACTACCGTATTTATAAAGAATTTTTTTCGCTCGTTTGACTTTGTTTTGACGTTTTTTAAGCCAAAAATAAAAATTGAACAAAAAATATAAATTATTAAAACTTGTTTTTTTAAGGTTTTGACATAATTATTTAAAGTCTTGCTAATAACTATTAAAGTTCGCGAACGGGAAAAATTAAGTTATATGTACCGAGAACAATACCTTAGGGTAAATTTGCAACCTTTAGAAATTTTTATTGTTCGTTTAAGCAATAGTTATGGCCAGTTTTTTGTAGGTGGCCGAAATAAATGGCACGCGCCTTAACTTCGGCCACTTTAAAAAAAAGTTTAAACCTTTACTGATTTTTAAGTGTAACAGAAATATTCAAATTTCGCACTGGAATAACAAATATAGCTATTGTTTGATTTTTAGGCCAAATTTTGGCTTGATTGAAAAAGCCAGAAAAAACTTATTCAAAAAAATAAAAAAAGGTGGCCGAAATTAAGTCAGTTACCCTAAATATACCCGAAATTTTTATTTATAGCTGTATTTGTTGACAATTTTTACGAAACGGGAATTCGATTTTATGTCCATGCCAAAGGCATTTTGCCTTTTTTAAGTTCCGGAGGCGTTTCCGTTTCTCCTGGTCGTCGGTTATACGCTGGGATTTTGCCGGAACACGTGAGTTTTATATTCTTTGGTATTGTTGTCGGTTTCACCTACAATATATCGAAAATTTTACTATAATTTTAGTTTTAAGTAAAATCATAATTGGCATAATGTGGCAATTATTAATATCTTTATCACTTAAACTTAAATCTAAACATATTTGTTTAGTTTATTTTACTACCTATGGATGATTGGGGTAATTGCAAGCCCACATGGGAGATGGGCGAGGCTGTTGACAACAGCACTATTTATAGCGCTGGTAACTGCGAAGCTCAT
Source organism: Microlaimidae sp. YZB2_3 (assembly GCA_030248175.1). NCBI lineage: Eukaryota > Metazoa > Nematoda > Chromadorea > Desmodorida > Microlaimidae > Microlaimidae sp. YZB2_3. The sequence goes on from JASAMX010006834.1 coordinate 18,379, forward strand.
TGTAAGTTTATGACTTGTTAATTTTAGGTTTAAATATGTTGTACCAATTTCAATTTTGCAATATTTACGCGTAAACTATTTTCTTTTTTTTTCTTAGCGATCCTGGGAAAATTGTGACAAAAAAATTTTCGTTTGAGTTTATATACCTTTTTACCTTTGAACGCGACGCGATCAATAAGCAAATGTCTTAAGTTAAGGTTCTTAAACTTTTAGCTACCTCCTGAAAATTTTTTTTTAAAGTTGACCCCAAAACCTTCCAAATTTAGAAGCAATTTTTTTCAGTCAAATTTCTAATTTTTTACCATATAAATCCTTACGTCTGAAAATTTTTATGCAAATTGCCACTATTTTCCTAAGTTTTTTCGGGGGGTTAGCCCCAAAACCATTCATATTTAGGAGCAATTTTTTTCAGCCAAATTTCTAACTTTTACCATATGAATCCTTACGTCTGAAAATTTTTTATACAGATTACCACTATTTTCCTAAGCTCAAAAATATATATAATTTGTTAGGAATAACCTACCTGGGTCGGGTAGCCTAAGGAGTTAAAGGAGGTCAGTTATACGATTTTTGCAAAAATCGTTTGTATTGCGGGCAAAAAGTGAACTTTTTGTACAATATTGAAAAACTGTTTGGGCCACAGGTTTAAGACTCCTGGGGATTTTTGCCCAGTTTTATGCCCTAACTTTTGATGACTGTTGCAAAAAAATTTTGTGTTCTAAGGCACTGCACTTGGTGACCCCTAAAAATGTCAATAACCCACCTACAAAGGCGTACATCCGCAGGTATTCCAAAACGCTCTGAGCAAT
>JASAMX010006835.1:0-12933 GCA_030248175.1 Microlaimidae sp. YZB2_3
TTTCCTCTGTAACTAGCAAAAAACAGTCGGTTTTAAATAAGAATTTTTTTCTTAGCAAGATAAACTTTTAGCTCTTTAGTTTTTTTTATAGTAAAAGCTTTTAGTTGATATTTAAAGATTTTACAGAAACAGCTATAATTAGACTGTATATGATAAGACAAATTAAAAAAATATTGAGCCAAATTAAAACAATAAAAATTTAAAAAGCTGGGGTTAAATTGATCTAATCAAATCTGCAGTTAGATTTAATTTAAACTGTTTGCTTTTTTATAAAACAGTAAAAATTATTATAAACATTGTATTTCTTCCGAATAAGGAAGGAGGAAATATTCCGATGCAAAATCAGAATATTTCCTCCCCCAGAGGAGATATACTGAATGCAGCCACAATTATCTAATTTTTCCGGAGGGGGGAGGAAATATTTTGACGCAAAATCAGAAGATTTCTTCCCCCCGGAGGAAATATTCTGGACGCAGCCAGAATATTTCCTTCCCCCCCCCCCGAAGGAAAAGGGGAGAGGAAATATTTTCTGACACCGGCCGTGTGAAACAGAGCTGACGGAGCTAGTCTCGGAGCTCTGGAGCTTTGCTCCTTCATTTTATGACAATTAATAAATTTAGAAGTTTTTTGTAGTTTCAAACAAATTTACAGCTTTTGCAGCAGTTTAAATCACAAATAATTTAGCAAAATCAACTTTAAAATAATTATTTTTTGGAATAAAATTATTGGGGTAAATAGTATGTGTTGCATCAAAATGCAAAACCTTCGCATTAAGCGTTTTATATTCTATTTTTCTCAAATATTTTTAACAAAATTTTGTAGTTTTATACACTATTTTAGCTGGTACAAGCAAGTTGTGGAATTTTAACTTCTCGTTCATACTCTGAACAGATCACATCCTGGAAAAAATCTTACACATTAAAAAAATAGCGAATATATTATTTTGGGAATTTTTCTGTAGACTAAGATTGTTCAAATCTTATTAAGAAAAATACAATAAAAATAGTCTTAAAAATGCGGACAGGATAACTTAAAACATATTTTAAGAGTAAATAAGATTAAAAATAATTAAATATTAAGAAACTTGTTTGAAATTAAAAAAAAACAAACTATTATTTATTATATTGGCTTGTTATGTTGAATCTATTCTTGCGGAAAGCAACAAAAAACATCCATCGAAAATTCAGTTTGAACAATGGCATATGTTTTTATTTTTCATCAATAAATTAAGTTTCTGATAAAAAAATAATCAAAAACGGTAAAAAATTTTTATTACGTTCAAATTTAATTTAAAAATTTATATAACACTCCTCCCCCCTAATAATTTTTAATATATATATATATATATATATATATATATATATATATATATATATATATATAAATATATATATATATATATATATATATATATATCAAAATATATTTAAAGCTAAAATAGATAAAGAAAACGAAATCTATAACTTTAGAAATTAGAAGTTTAAAAACTTTATAATACAATCGAATGATACTAAATATCCTGATATCAAAATTGTTAAGTTAGTTTTTCTGATAAAACTGGATATATATTTTACTGTTAAAAACGCAAAACAACAGTTTTAAAATTTAAGCTTTCTTAGGGGTCCTTGCCCCAGTTTACCCCAGCTTGACCAGCAAATTGCCGGAGCCGAGACAGAAAAAAATTGAATTTGCCAAGGCCTGGATTGGGCTAAAAAAATTTTTTTCAGGCAAACCGGGGCCTAGGCCGGGCCGGGGTCTCGGTCGATCCCTAGACATGAGGTTAATAAATTAAGAAAAAATCTGTAGGGTAAAAATATTAAAAATTGTTACAGTAGATTGCAAGAGCCAAACTGAAATAATTTTTTTAACACAAAGCAGGTTTCGCTAAGGAATATAAAAAACAGTAGCGCTTGTGGCCAAAATAGTTGGGAATAAAATAAAATAAAGGTTCACAGTTTCTGCAAAATCAAAATTAACGGCCAAATTAGCCTTGCTCGACTATGGTCTGACGAAGAGGTTCAGAAATTAAAACAAAAAACTTCTGCTAATTTTATGTCTTTGGGTAAAAAAAGCACACATAAAAAAGCCTAATTTTTCCAAAAAAGAAATTTTTTTCGAATATACTACATTTTAAAATGTAATTATATTATCTCATTGTTCTAAATACTTTAGAGTCCCATTATTAATAAAAATTTTTTTACATATAAACAATAAACTATTTTAGTGCTGTTAAGATAATAATCTAGCTTTTAATTTCGTTTATTATCTTCGGCTCCTTACGTCAACCCATATATTTTTTTAAAGATTTTGGTCGTTAACAGAATATATATAAATTTTGCCAATAGCTTATAACTTTATATATTGTGATTGGAAGACGAACACGAGTGCTTTTTGCCTGTTTAGCCACTAAAATTATGTTAATATACGTTGTATCACAAAATTTTTTTTCCGCCTATTACAGTTCGTGCACCATAATAAGCCATCAATAAAATTTACTATGAGTGCAATAATTTTGGTTTTTGGTTTTAAAAAAAAAAGTTTTCGGTCGAAAAAGATTTTAATAATATAACATTTTAGCAATTAAAATCCGCATTTTATTTATGGTGTGGATTGCACAATATGACAAAACGTACGCGGTTTCAGCCACACCCAGCTATTTTTTCAGTCGCGCACTTTTTTACACAGCTGTTTTACAAAACACTCCAATCCAATCGATAAATATCATGAACAGCACAAATTATTACAACACGGTATTTTTCCCCGGCGTCAGGGCTGAGCAGGGCGCTGGGGTTCCTAATGGGACTTGCTCCCCTTCTCACAATAGGGTTTTACAAAACGCTAGGACGTCTTCCAATACAATATTAAAAAGAGACATTATTTATTGTGTGGATTTATTAGAAAACAATAGCATAGCTATACAAAATAATAAGCATAATTTCAATACACAACCTTTCGGGCAGGGCAAATGCCTAAAGGTAAACCCAACGTGGCTGCAACAGTTGTTCGTTGGATAAAAAAATGCCCCCATTAAGTAACCACTCAAATCACGAGAATTTGACGTCACTTTATCAAACAAATAGTCTGTATTAAATCAAATCTAATTGGCTGATTAAGTGACGTCAGATTCTCGTGATCAGATTCTCGTCAGATTCTTGAGTGGTTACTTAATGGGGGCATTTTCTAATCCAACGAACAACTGTTGCAGCCACGTTGGGTTTACCTTTAGTTTGCAATTTTATTAATACAAAAGATTTAAACCGTACATATGCTACTCAAAAATTAATTAGCTCATATATTTACGATAATTGCACATGTAATACTAAGTATATTATAAACGTTATAACGTGCACAAAATGCAAAATGCAGTATGTAGGTGAATCAGGGCGTACGTTGAAAATCTGTTTTAACGAACACCGCCAAGATGTCATAAATAATGCAAAAAGTAGCTTTTTAGTTAAGCATTTTAACTCAAACGGTCATTTTGTTTCCGATATGAAACTTAATATCTTGGAAAAAATCAAAAATAAGAATAAAAAAGAGTTTCTTGATCGACAAGACTTCTGGATTAAAGCAATGGGTACAGTTTTCCTGTTTGGTTTAAATGAAAAATTAAAGGGCTACGGTTTAATCTCTCTTGGCAAACATTCAAGGAAATTTAAAAATCATCCTTATTTCTGTATGAAATTTCCTGTTCTTGACAGGAAACGTAATAGACAGCAAGTTAAAAGAAATAATCGGGTTATTAATTACGTTCTTATAAATAATTTTATTGATAAATTTAAAGCGCCAGAGGAAATCTTATTAGTATTTCGCTTAAAAATTTTAAAGCAATAATAAATATAGTTGAAAATAATAATTTCTGTAGCTTAGTTAAATTAGCCGTTTTTGCAATATCTGCCTTTAGGTTTAAAAGCAATCTAGCGCCTAAACACCAAATAGAAAAAACATTAACATATATTAAAACGCCGTTTTTTAACAAAGGGTTAGACGTAATTAAGTTCGATAATTTTTTTAAAGATAAATCGCTTCTCAAACTGATTCCTATACAATTATCGCTTATTAATAATATTGGAATAGTTTATCAATACAAATCATCGCTTGGTATTCTCTTATGTAATCATAATATATTTTTACAAAATCTAACTTTAGAAAAGCTTGAAAAACTTATAAATTCCAATTGTAACTGTGACTTATCGCCTTTCAAAGATAAAGATCATGGTCATATTATCACGGGTAATCTAAATGTAATTGACGATAGATTTTTGTGTAATATTATGGCTTATGACACTAAATTTTGTATGCCTAAAAATGTAAATTGGCAAAAAGTTACAGACGGTTGTGAAATAGGCTGTGATGCTTGATACAGACGCTTGTGATTTATTGCCGGTGCCAAGAAAGCGTGTACAAAACCAGCTTCGTTATTGCTAGGTAAGATTTTAAAATTTTTGTGGGAACATTTCAAAAATTACTGTAATGCACTTAAAGATAAAATCGGGAATACGCATTGGTCAGTTAAAAACATTTTCCAAGTTAAAGAAAAAATAATGAAAGCAATGTTACTAAAAACCTAATTAGCGCGGATTGACGTACTTTGTTCAAATTATACGTCTTTCCTAGATTTTTGTAAAAAAATCTATCCATTTTCGCTGCCAGTAACTAAAACCTTAGGCAGTTTACATGAATGTGATTACCTCGATCTAGATCTTAAGTGTAAGAAATGCAATCTTGAAATAGACGTTTTTAATAAGACCGATGTTTTTAACTTCCGTGTGGTTCGGTTTGTTCATAAATATAGCAATGTATCAAGAAATCTCGGTAAAACAGTTTTCTTGTCGCAACTAATTTGTATAAGAAGAATTGGTTCTAACAAAAGTAATTTTTTTAATAAAGTTGCGCAACTTTAAAAACGATTTAGGTCACTTTGCTATTGTGATAAGGAACTATCTGAAACTTGCACGGAGTTTTGGCGTAAATATCAACCAATGTTTATAAGATTTGGCATTATTAAGCATAAAGATATTCGTAAACTTTTAGAATTTTGTAAAAATCAATAAAAAAAACAAATATAACATACAATTTAATAATTCATAAAACTTATGCTACATTTATATAAAAGGTTTCCATTCCCTAGCTATAGATCCGTGATGAATCACGCTCTTCATCCCGTGATGGGATGGCTCTTATATACCGAAATGGGTCGATAATATTTTCTAATGCCACTTCGATCATTTTCTATAAATATAAACGTATATTGCAAACGCATTAAAACAAAACATAACATCAAAGTAGCGTTTGCCCATATGCCAAAATAATTTGTAGTTAATATTGAGGTCACAATACGTCGGAACCTTTATACCTGTGTTAACACATATACACAGTTGAAACCTGGTTAAAATCGGTATTTTTCGGCAAAATACTTTTATGTATGGCTTATTTCTGGTATAAAAGCAAAAGCTAAAAAAATGTTTTATACCCGTCTATTTACTTTGTATGATTGACAACTCTACGTTTATTTTTCCATGTTATACTAAATACAATTTATTTTACTTCACTATGAATACCAGCGGTGGAAGTAGCAGTGCAACCCGGAAATCAACAATTTCGGTTTCACCCACAAATATTATTCAATCTGCAAGTCAGGGACCAGCCGTTTTGTTGCTGGGAGTCAGGAATGACGATGGACGGTCGAGGTCGGCGCCACCGGTGGCATGCATCTCGGCGGCCGTGGCAGAGACAGAGGAGGCGTGCCGACGGAAGAGATCCAACAGGATGCAGGTCGGGAGGCAGGAGAGAACGGGGCTGCCGCTGAAAACCGCGGCAAGAAGCGGAAGCCAATTAATTGAAAGCGAAGACAGCACGGTAAAACAATTTAGTTATATAATTTTTCACGTGCATGATTTGTGTATTGTTAGATATAATAAAAACTATAATTTGGCTTGAACGCTTACGAAACTACTTAATCTTAACCGTGACGGGCTGCTAAGCATTACTTTTTTATTTAAATTTTAAAGTTGCAGAGCTAAATATACCAGTTTTTATTATTGTCCATTATTATGGCAATTTTACAAGTATTATGGCGGATTCTATTGATAAGCCCCGATTGCCATGATCTTAAAGCAGGGTCAAAAAATATGTCTAGAATTAGGGTCCAAACATATTTTTTGGCAATAGTGATTGTGCTTATCAAACATAACCCTCGTGGTTTTTTACTGTTTTAGTTTTAACGCACGAAACAAATAAGGAAAAGGTAATAAATTTACTAATATATACGCAAAATAATATCATGTGTTATTTATTTTGTTAGGTATATTGCAGTTTATTTTTGTATTTATCTAATTTTTTAAAAATACTCCTAAAAATTTTCTAGGGTGTCTCTAAACTACCGGCCTTTTTTTCGCCTCATTTTAATATTTTTATGTATATAATTTATTTTCTTTTTAATTATAAATTACATTCGTTTTTGCTTAACTATCATGAATTGCACTAACAAAAAACATAAAACACTTGATCTTTTAAAAAAACACCACGATATTTGTCGCACACAATTGGTTAAAAATAAAAGTCTAAAAGTCATTTTTATTCAATTTATATACCATTGGTTCTTAAACATAAAAATGTGTGAAAATGATTAGTTGCAAACTGAAATGAAACAGTTGAAAACTGTTTTTCACAAGAATAATAAAATCATATAATTCTTTAAAGAAAATAATATTTCCGCTCCCACCCTTAATACAAGAATAATAAAATCACAAAATTATTATTTTAATGGAAATAATGTTCAGGCTCCCATCCTAAATAATTTTAAACAGGACTGCTGGACTATTCAAATGTAAAAAAATCCGTGGAAACTTTATTTTTAGGCCGCATAATAAGCTAGTAGTTGTTTACCTGTGCTTGTCGTGATTTCTGTTTTATTACTATTACTTAAGGAGTAAAATAAATTCTATTCTGTTCTATTAATAATAGCAAGAATATGTAACACAAGAGAATGTCCGACTGTACACTAAACTTTTGACCAAAATTTTGCAAAAAAAGTCACACTTTAAATTCGTGTGCGATTCTTCTCGCAAAAATCAGTCATTTTCTGCCAGTTTTTCCGCGCTGCGATTTTTACCACAGTGTTAGTTTTCTCGCAGTGGAGACTGCGACTTCTTTTGCACTCTATGCTGTTTTATTCGCACTGCGATAATTTTAGCACTGCAAGTCTAACTGCACAACAAAAAAATTACAGACGCTGCTACTTATTTTCAATGGAGTAAAACACTTCGAAACTTGTTTTAATTTAATTTAATTTTTAAACGTTGGAGAGTTACTTTATTTCATTAAAACCAAAAAGTTTTAACATTTTAAGATAAAAAAACAACTTTTACTCATTTAAACACAAAATTTTTGTTCCGTTTTCTTTTTTTTTCTGTTGTGCAGCCAGACTCGCAGCGCAAATAAAGCAGTATAGAGTGCGAAAGAAGTTGCAGTCCTGACTGCAAAAAAACTAACACTGTGTTAAAAATCGCAGCGCGGGAAAACTAGCAGAAAATGGCGGATATTGCGAGAAAAGTCGCACATGAATTCGAAAGTGCAATTTTTTTCGCAAAATTTTGGTCAAAAATTTAGTGTATTGTCGGACATTCTCTTGTGTTATATATTCTTGATAACAGTAATGTTCAAAGCTTTTCTAACTATATAACTCATATAACTATATAACTTATATAACTCTAGGGCTTTGTTTTATTGGTTTTTCCTGGAATCTAAAGAATATTTTTAAATATTATAAATTGTAGGTGGGAACGAAAATGCCAAAAAATTATAGGCACCTTGCACTGGAACTCGGTTTATACATGAAGTATGCAATAAACATAGCGAGTCACCATAATGGATAATTACCGTATGTCATACATATCTTTTGCAGTATGCAGATCAACCGATCGAAATTTCGCACGCTTTAAGGGTTGATCTGCATACTACAAAAGATAAGTAGGAGATACGGTAATTATCCATTATAATTACCGTATAAACTGAGTTCCAGTGCAAGGTGCCTAATAAACAAAATTAAACATTTTATTTCACATATAAAAAAAAACACAGGAGGCAAAAATTTACCTGGTTGACACTTTGAACGGCTTGCAACGCTACGCAACGCAGTTACAGCACTTTTCTGCGCGACCCCTGTCGAGATTCTGATATCTCTACACTCCTCGCGCTTTATCACATCATAATATATTCCCCGGTCAATTTTGAGCTGAGTTTTTCTTGTCTTTATGTATGTTTCTGTTTTTCTTGTACTCATTGTCTTCCGCCTCACAATGGAGTTTGTAAAATATATCAAAAAAATTTTATAACATTTTGCTATAATCATTTGTAACTATCATTATTTCTTTTACCCACAAACAACAAGATATGGTTTTGAAAGTATTCTGAAAGATATGGTTTGAACTGGAGATTTTTTAGAATTAACGCTTAATCATGCATTTTTGACGTGTATGTATTGTAAAAAAACCACAAATGTACTGTAAAACGCCATTTGTCTGAAGTAGGGCTTACGTTACTTACATTAACGTGAGTAAAAGTTTGTATAAACCAACTTTAAAGAAGCTTGCTTGTAACATTAATTAAATCAGTTATTAAAGGTTTCTTCATAGTCTGCACAAAAATGATGCGCGTTTGTATAGGTGTAAATATGTGGTTATCACCAGGGATGCTTACTATACTAGAATTATACTGTACTATACTACTATACTACAGTCCTGAGCAAAAATAAATGTAGCTTTTTATGCCCGTCCTATAGCGAAGTTATGAAGAATCTGCACGTAAGCGCAATAAATAACCCGCGCTTTTGAAAAGCTGAATAAAGACAAAAAGACCAGACCAGAGCCGCTTCCTTTTCTGTTTGCTCATCCGCCCCGCGTTTAAAGCGTTTAGAGGTATTATAGAATGGCTGACTTTTTAAACAGGAGGTAAAAATGGGTGAAAATGGGCTAATATTAGCTGCACAAAACATGGTTTATTAAATATTTTATTTTTTACAAACTGACATGTTTTTACTTTTAATTATCGAAAATAGTTTAAAATTAGAATTATTAATAAAAGCTTAACTATGCTGGTATTTTGCAATGAAGCCCGTTGTTTATAATTTCAAAAAAATTTGTTGGAATTTCACAAAGAATTTTTTTTTAGAAAAACTTTTTGATGCAGCATTTAATTTTAATTATACCGAAGAATAAAGACCTATATAGGTTTGCCGAATTTTGCGAATTTTAATTACTTTAAATTTGATAATTTTGTTGTGTTGTGTTAGTTTTTAATCCGAAATTTTTAAACTTGCGGGTTTATTGATCTTACATTTAAGAATGATTTTTGGCCTAAATAATTTCGTAAAATGTTGAAACTAAGCAGTAAGTAAATTTTTATGATTATTTTGACACTTCTTGCAAGCCTGAATTATTACAGTAATAATAGTCTTTAAATGCAATTATTATAGTCGTCAAATGCATACTAATATGAAAGTTTTATGAGAATTTTACGCTAATAAAATTTTTTGCACACTTAAAACAAATTATTTCGAAATTTTCGAACAGAGTAATTTACATCAAAAACCTTAGATAAAAAAACCAAAATTATACCATACTATACTAGAATTAAAACCGGACATGTTATACTATACTATACTATACTAAATTAAAGTCAAGCGATCTATACTATGCTATAAGACGTTAATATGACCCCGACCGGCTCGTTCCGAATCTCGAATGTTTGTGGCTTGTTGAATTCCCTGAAAGAATTTTTTAACAGGTTGATGAATACTTAGACATAGGCTTTTGGTTTTAGAGAATTTCATTTTCTTTTTAAATTTTGTTGTAATAGTAACTGCGAAAACTAACAAAAAACAAAAAAGTATTCTCTAAAACCCTAAGCTAAATTTATTGCTAATGCAAGAACCTACAATTTTTTTGCCTTGACAAGATTTTAGCCATGTTTATGGAAAAACGACAATAAAACAGACAAAAATATTGTTTTATTTGATGCCTAATAGTTTTTTTAACCAAAGTTACATTCAAAAACATGACGATCCATTAATTAATTGGCGTCCTGCACAGTGCACATTTTTAAAAAAAGATGATCACCAAGTTGCTGAAAAATTATGAGTTTACTTTTGGAGCAATCAAAAAACAAACAAACAAAAAGCTTGTATGACTTTTAAAACTAGAACTTGATTCCCAGTTAAAAAAAATCTTTCTGATTATTATAAAATAATTAAAACTAGCGCATTAAAAAATAAAATAGGATTATACTTTGATTCTCTCGAGTCTTCCGGCTTCGGGTGGCATCCATACATAAATCTCGTCACCAGCATCCAAAATAAACACGTCCCCTTTGTTTAAAGATGCCTTGTCAAGATCTACCTAAAACATTTTGAATAGAAATTTAGAATGATAATATCCTTTAAATGTTCGTATTATATTTAAAATCAGTGGTTTAAATTATACAAGATTAAATTCGGTTTTTAAGGTGGCGTATATTACCAGGCTCGTGCCTTATCTCTACTTCTTACAGACCAATTTCACTTCTCTGCCCAGCTATAAAAGTTTTTGAAAAGAATGCAGCCGATCTTTCTACAACACCATCCAGATTAGCACGGTTTCAAACCCAAACACTCAACAATTGCTGCTCTTCTTCAATTTACCAAGAAATAGCAACCGGTTTCAACCAAAAAGTCCACTGAAACGATCAATAGTAGCAGCCTTGGACTTTACCAAGGCCTTTGACATCATCAGCATAGAAATGGCTAAGTGGATATCTCAGAGGCAGAATCAACAAAACTTCTTTCACAGACTCAATCTTCAAAACCAGGATAGTACAAACAGGCGTGCCTTAAGGCTCAGTCATTTCACCAAATCTCTTCAACTTCTACATATCGGATCATTACCCTTTTTTTCCCCCCACCTGCCGGCGTCAAAATCGTCTCCTATGCTGACAACACTCCAGTCTACTCCACTGGAAACAAGATGATAGCCAACCATAGATGAACACGGTCAAAAAGCTAGGGGGGTGGTTACCCGGGCTAAATCGCATTTTGAATTCTAGAAGGGGGGTCTACTAGTCCGACCACCCTCCTAGCTTTTTAGAAGGGGTCGATCCGTGGTGTAAAATTTTAAAATCTAGACTGGGGTCAGGTGGGGTCCGGTGTCCAAAGCAAAACAGTTTTAAACCATAATAACATTAATAATAGTTCTTTTTATAGGATAATACTTCATTTTATTAAACAAAAAGCGATATTTAGGTATAAAAATCGTTTAAAAACATTTATTTTTTTTAAAAATTTTCCGGTTTTTGCAAGAAAATTTTTTATAAAAATGTACTTAAAATTTTCTCAAGAGGGGAGGTGGGGGGGGGGAGGGGTCAGATTTCAAAATTTAGAGGGGTGTCAAGGATAAATAATTCGAAAATTTGGGGGAGGGGCACCCTTGGATTTTTTTCTAGGGGGCGGCCCAAAATTTCGAGGCTTTTCCCCCAGGGGGTGGACCCCACCCGACCCCCCTTGTTTATCTATGTCAAGAAACTAAAGTACTACCAATCGAAAGCCACACATCTCTCCTCGCAACACAATTTCTCGCCAAGACTATACAATAGACTCAGCTACCCAATAAAATCACAGCGAACAAATTTAGGCCAAGAGAAATGAAACACACCCTCCAATCAAAATATGGTCCAATAGCAGAAAGTTTCTTCAATAAAAATCTCACCGAAAAAGCTATCCAGACAAACATTCACACCTATTTCGTAAAAGAATCTCTATCTCAACTCAAACCTAATCCTCTACTAAAAAGCAAACCCCACGAAATACACCAAAGTGAACAACATCTTCCAAGAAAATCAAGAACACTCCTGCCACAACTAAGATCCGGATTCTCTCATCATCTGAATTCATACAAATCAAGAGTAAACTCTCTAATCAAAAATGAATGTCCAAAATGCAACCAGAAACCTCATTGTGTTCATCACCTTTTCAACTGCACCAAAAATCTCACCACATTAAAAGTATGGCTTCTTCTACCCGCAAAGACAGCAGCATTTCTGGAGGAAATCACCTAAGGGAAAACTGGCTATGCTAACTAAATAACTAACCGGCCTCGTGAAATAACTACGAAACTGAGCAGGTGCGAAATTTAACTGCTTTTTTCCCCTCACATATTTGCCCCATACTTGTTGCAGACCTGTGCACGGTCTGGAAATGCCCTCCCTCTCCGGAATATTAGTGACTGTGCCCCCCTCCGTTTTATTGCTCCCCCCCCGCCCAAAAATGAAAAAGCATACATAAATTATGACGCCATTTTTGACCTATATTATGACACCATCTTCGCCAATGTTTTGCAGTTTTTAGCATACTTCAATGCTTTTCAACCCATTTTAGACCCATTTTTACTTAGATTTCGCTTTTTGTACTGTTTTCTCTTTTCTTTAACCTTTTTCTTTTTCTTCTCTTTTGCCCCACCTCGTTTTATTGCCTCACTCCCCGTTTCAAAGAAGTTGCCCCATCCATCCCCAATAAAACTCCGGGGCTGTGCACAGGTCTGCCTTAGTTAAGGTGGCAGCTACAGGGCACAGCTGATCCTCTGGTCTCCATCTCAATTTTGTATTTCTTCACATAGGATCGACGACCTCTTATAAGAGGGGGTTCAGAATTTTTCCTAGGACCCCCTTCTAAATGTTAAAATGCCATTTTTCGGGGTAAGATTAATCCCTAGCTCTGGTGACCGTGTTCATCTATGATCCGCAGATATAAACTTGCTTATTTTTATTTTTAAAGTTGCATCTGATGCCTTATGTTTTACGATTTTCCAACTGTAAACTCCAAGCAATAAAAAGCTTAAAAATCCAATAAAAATCGTTTTTATGTAAAATTCCAATTTTATTTTAAAATTATAAAAAACGGTTGTA
>JASAMX010006836.1:0-17949 GCA_030248175.1 Microlaimidae sp. YZB2_3
TACCTAATTTTTATTATTAAGAATCTAATTACTAAAGTTTTAAAATAAAAAAACGTTAATAGTTTAAAACTTGTTTTTTTTAACATAGGTTACATAACAAAACAGCTTTTAAAGATTTACAAACAATACCCAATGAGCAACTGCTTTTAAATTTGAAAGTTCCTTTTTAAGTGCTGGTGACTTTGTTTGAATCTTCTCGTTGGTGTCCATACCATTCAAATTCTCTGCATTGGAGCCGCGGAAAGTCTGAAAATCAAATTTGGATGTGACTTGTCTAGACATTCCTTAAAAATCTAAAGATTTACTATTAAAAATATTTTTATGCATGGCAGAAAAAAAGGAGCATGATTAGTATGTAGCTATCACTAATTTTGGAGTTCACGAATCTTATTATAGCTTTGTAGCCGCATTTGTGTGTGGTTTGTGGCAGGCTGCCGCCAGAGGTGTTGGCCGCCTACGGCACACCGATTCATCTCTCACTGACAGCAGCACCTAAGTACATTACTATAAAAGAAGGGACTAGATTTAGATATAAATAAAACCAAACTTGTGGCAGGTTTTTTTTAGGGTTAGTTGGGGTTAGTAGAAGTTAAAAAATACTTGATGATTGGGACAAATATATTTTCTGAAGCACACAGATACAATTTTTGATAAACTTTGTCATTGACGAAATAAAAACAATTTTTTAAGTTTATTTTATTTCGCTTACATTTTGTTGTTGTTGTTGAATAACCTGAAACTTATCTTCCCTATGCAGATTATGCAAAGGGCAGGCGGTAAGACAAGCCAGGAGGCAGGGACGTAACCGAGGGGGGGGGGCGGCCGCCCCCAAACGGTTGGACAGGGGGAAAAATAAAGATAGTGGTTGGGCGGGGGGGGGGCCCAAAATGGTCGCCAGATAGGAAAATTTGGGAGTTTAAAAATTCAAAATTTTCTAGCGCCTCGCTAATCGCTCGGCGCCAAACTATAAAATAATTTTATTACCACAATTGACCCTCAAAAACCAAAAATTTTTTCTCTTTCTATAGTATAAATACATATTATCTCGCTATTTATCTTGCCTATTATAGTATAAATACATATATCTCGCTATTTATCTTGCCTAATGCTAATGTTATTTCAAAGTTAGTACAATATTTTTTATAAGTAATAAGTACTACACAAAAAAAAACAAACAATCATATTGGTTGATTTATGTACCTCCCCCTCCTACATTTTCCAGCCGCCTATAGCAGTGGCTCGGATTTTTTAATATAGGTAGGTACCCTAAAAACATGGAGTCGAGATGCTGCTCATGTGCTTTGGTTTACAATGTAATGTGGGTGTAGCCAAGGGATCTGAAAGGTCTCTAAATTTCTTTTTTGTGAAATCCAGGCTCTGCCAATATGTGCTAATGTAATTTTTAACTAAGAAAACATGTTCTTACCGCTAAAAACATTAGTAGATAATACGTTATTAGGCCAAAAACAGTGTATTATACAGCTTTATCTACGTTTATCCCTGCTTTTTTAACGTTTTCAAAAATTAAGCGGGGGCTCCGCCCCCCCAAAAAAAATTTCGGGGGTGGGGGGGGGGGGGGCGGAAAATTTTTTGTACTACAATCTGCCCCCCCCACAATTCAATTAAAAACCCTGGGTACGTCCCTGCCAGGAGGGGCGAAAAAATTTCACCCTCATGCTTGAGACTTATTTCGCTTACATCAGGATACGCAACGCTGACATTACTTGGCGCTAACTGCTCAACCAAATATTATAATAAGAATAGGATCATGAAAGGATTAATATTAGGTGTCTCAGTGGAGATTGGATCTTAGGATATTTGGTACGCAAAGCGAACGTTCTGCCACTTCACCTTCTTCTTCTTCTGTTTACTGTTGTGGCAGAGATATTGTTGATGTTGTTGTTCGCAGTTCTGCCGCTCCTAATGAAGATCATGGATCAGAAAGTTAAAACGGAACAATTTCCTAGCAGCCAAAGGAACAGCGAAGAATGGACTTAACCGAAGCAAGAATCTGTGCCACTGCACCTTGTTTTCGTTATCGCATTAGTGTATTATTTTTTAATGTAAAAATAAAGCAGTGTAGCTACTTCTGCGAACCTGGAATAATATAAATATGTACACCACCAGCATCCTTTTTAGTGAATAATTGAATTATGAGCATATTGATTCACGAGATAATAAAAGCCTTAGTGTCCAGTTTAAATGAAAACCTAGTTGGTCGCAAACAAAGTCTGCTGCATTATATAAATTTTTAACATTAGTACGCTTCAGAATGTTGTAGAGGTAAAAGTCAAAAAAGTACCGCCACGGAGGCCGCTAAAATTTTTTTGTCTAATCCATTTGATGCTCTCAAAAACCCTAAATTTGGCGTTTTACCAGAAACAACATTATAAACGAAAAATATAAAACAACATACTTCAGAAACCTCCAACGCTGTGTATGCTTGACCTCTAAAATTGTTGTTTACAATTTCTAAAGCATCGTATAAATTCACTGCATTTTCCTAAAACAAAACAAAATCGAATTTAGCTGAGATGAGAATTCACAAAATAAATTCAAACTTTAATTTTTTAATGGTTTTATCCTGAGTATATATAGGGTTAAGGTTTGAGCTTGTTTAAGTTTAGAATAATAATTATTTTGACAAAAATCATGAACTTAAAACAAATTTTTTGGTCCAATTTTAAAAAATAATCACCAAAAGTTCATAAAAATGGCCTAATGATCCACCTTCGATTTTAAATTGGTTTTCTTTATACCCCAATTCGCCTCCCAAAGAAAAATATTTAAGTTTTATAAAATTACTAAAAAATTTTTCCGCGCTTCGCGCGGAGTGTTTATTACCTTATTTTCCCGTTTATTACCTTTTATTACCTTTAAATTCCCCCGCTACGCGGGCAGTTTAAATTTCCCTGCTACGCGGGCAGTTTAAATTGGCAATTTATCTTAGTTTTTCAATTTCAAATCGATTATCCCATTCAGTAGTTAAGGCATACATGTTTAATAAAACTACTATAAAACACTTATCTTTTTTTTACGTTTTAAACACATGTTATAAATGTATAGTATAGCTATAAAAAACCTTAAATTTTGTAATTACTATCATTTGGAATTAAAATTTCTAGTGTATTTTAGCGCCTCAAATTATAAATTTTCTCCTCCGGGGGGCATTGTTCCCCCCGAACCCCCCTGACTGAATTTTTAAGATCACAGAAAATTATGTAGAAAGTATGTAAAAAAACAAAAGTAAAAGGTATGTTCACGCGGTCACCAGTTGACGATTTTTAAGCCGTTTTTAGTATATATTTTAAAGGCGCCGCTACGCGGCGCAGGCGGCAGCGCTTCGCGCCGCTTTGACAACACTTTTTCTCCCCTCCCCCAGACTGACGCCCCCGAAATGAAATCCTGACTGCTCGACTGCACATTTTTATTAAAAGAACTAAAAAAATAAAATTTATAAGTTGCAATAAGATCTTATTTTAATTTTACACAGTTTTAAAGCATTTATAAGCTTGTTTTACGTTTTTTTACGCGTTTTAAGCTCATTTTAAGGCAGCGCGGAAATATTGGGTACACCCCCTCTTAAAATTTGGGTCTTACTGGACACCCCCCTAAAATTTGACCCCCCCTATACCCCCCCTCCCAAAATCCGAGAGGCTGCCCACCTATGCCCCTCCCCCCTTGTTCATCTATGATTACAATTTTTTTAGTCGAAGAACAGATGGCCGGTTCAGCGTCTATAGCCATGAAAGGTCTGGAATTGGTGATGCCCCTGATGAGCGAGGAGCTTCTACGCTTCCCCTCCCTTTGCACCGAGTACTACAGGTTAGGATTCCGCAGCTAACAGTTTTTTCCGGCAGTTTTCCACCACATTTTAGAGCAGTGGTATAACGTCGTTCGGAATCATGAATCAGAATAAAGCGAAATTTTAAAAAAGCTATAATATGCTGAACTTATTTAATCTAAATTAATCTATGATGTGCTTCTTGTACCATGGCTCCGTTATGTTCTTTCATTTTTTGTAAATATTAAAAAGAAATAAAAACATTTAGAAAAAATTTTAGCAAAAGAGAAAATTTTGCATTAATTTCTGTTTGCTTTATATGGTACCTTACCTTTATAATACCATTTAAATGGTGCCTTTTTATTTAAGCAATTTTTTCTAAGTGTCTCAGTTTTTACTCTATTTATAGTTTTGCTACTCTTATTAGTAATAGTCTTAAACACAACATAATTTAGTATAAATACCGACTTTGAAGTCATCGAAGTACCCATTTAACTGATTTTTTATTATAGTCTTTAAAAAATGATGAGAACTGAAAAGAAATTCAAATGAGCATATTTCTCTAACTAAATGGTCGATTTAAACGAAAGCTTTGTTAATGTATTAGTTTTAACCTTATTTGTTCACTAATATGTTAATTGTTAACTGTGGCAGTTGTTAATTCTAACTGTCTTACCCTTCAGTTTTCAAAATATTTTCAGTAAACAAAAGTTTTATGTGCATGAATTTAAGTTTTGTAAAAAAACTTTACCTTTGTTGTAATTATAATGTTCTTGCCCATTAATAAGCATAGTGAACTAAAAAATTTTAAATTGCCGGCTGATACTTAAATTTAAATATAATACTTGCAGACTCATTCTCTACGTGAGCGAATATTTCCCAGAGAGCGTGTCACAACTGCCGCAGCCAATGATCGGGAATCTAATCCGCTCCATACAACTTGCTTTAACCACCGAGTAAGCATTAATAGGTTTTTGTTTTTACATTTTATTTTATTATTTGTTTAATTTCGTTTTTCGGGAAAAAAATCAAGAAGAAGAATGGACAAGTTAAAAATCTTCTAGAAATATTATCTTGCACTTATATCTGTGTTTCTTTACCTTTATTTCTTTTATCTTTGTATACTATTTCAGACCTGTGCACTGCACAGGGGTTTTATTGGGGGAGGGAGCAATTTCAAAACGGGGGGGCAACTTTTTTGAAACTAGGGGGGCAAGCAGAGGAAAAAGAAAAAAGGAGAAAAAAGAAGGAAAAGGGAAAAAATGGACAAAAAAGCGAAAATACGGTAAAAATAGGTCTAAAATGGCTTAAAATGCATTGAAATAGGTTAAAAACTGCAAAAATTTCGTGATGATGGCGTTATAATAGGTAAAAAATGGCGTCATAATTTTTGGGTACTTTTTCATGTTTCCGCGGGGGGGGGGGAGGTTAGTTTGGGTCATTTCACGCCAAAACGCACATTATTTTGATATAATTGGATCTTATGTCATGGATTTTGCTGAAATTTGGTATATTAGTTTTAGTAGCCCTAGTACTAAAAACGTTGCATACAAATTTTTAGACCAATCTGATGCCCTATACTTGAGATATGACCCCTCAAACTTTAGGTTTTGATGCCGATTTCGACCGTAATGAATATTTTCAATTTAGTATTATAACACAACATAGTACAAGAATATGCATGTTATATATATATCATTTGAAAGCTCTAAATTAGCTCTTTTCATCAAAAGTATTTAAATATAGTTGTTGGTGGGCAACAATAATATTTCTGGTCATTTTTCAACTTTAAATTGATGCAACAAAAAAGCGCAAGTTTTTTGGCTGAAAGTTAAACATTGTGTTAAACCAACTTTTGTTTTGTTGCATATAAAAAATCAGCTTAGGATTATTGATATTGTGGGAGTTATGCATTCTAAAGTGATGTAGCTACAATATTTGCTTTTGATGTAATTTCAAAACTTTCCATCATGCTCTGCTTATTCTTGTTTTAAAAACAGCATATTTAAGCTGAAACTGTTTGTGTTTAACTAATATTTTATTTTTGAATAATAAAAAATCAGCATAAAATTCTTGCCATATTAAGAGTTATGCACTCTAAAAGGATGTAGCGACAATGTTTGCTTTGGACAAAATTTCAAAACTTTCCAGCATGTTCAGCTTATTATTGTTATAAAAACTGCATACTTAAGCTGAAACTTTTATATTGTATTAAACTAGGATTTTTTTGTTGCACATAAAAAATCAGCATGAAATTCTTACTATATTAAGAGTTATGAACTTTTTGAAATGATGTGGGTACAATGTTTGCTTTTGACATAATTTAAAAACTTGCCATCATGTTCAGCTTATATTATTGTTATAAAAACTGCATATTTAAGCTGAAACTTTTATATTATGTTAAACTAACATTTGTTTTTTTGCATATAAAAAATCAGCATGGAATCCTTTGTGGCAGCACTATTTGTTTTCAACATATTTATTTTCAAAATTGCCATAATTACAAGCTTCAATCTATAAGAATTGCAACTTAAAGGTAATTAAACACAACTAACCTTTTGGTTGTCATATTGCAAAGAGAAAAATCAAAATGTCATGGAAATAGTTAGGTTTTATGATAATATTTTTTATTTTTATTATTATTTTTTATTTTCTACTAAGTTTTACATTTACAAAATTGCTTAAACAATTTATAAGCCAATGATTTTTTTTAAATTTAACCTGCAGCCCACCCGTGGTCATTCCTTTAAATTGGCCATCAAAGACAGCCGAATTAATGCAAGGAAATTTTCTTTTGCATATAGGGAGAATACACCTTGGAACCATAGGTGGGCAGCCTCTCGGATTTTGGGGGGGGTCAAATTTTAGGGGGGGTGTCCAGCAAGACCCAAATTTTGAGGGGGGGGTGTACCCAATATTTCCGCGCTGCCTTAAAATGAGCTTAAAACGCGTAAAAAAACGTAAAACAAGCTTATAAATGCTTTAAAACTGTGTAAGATTAAAATAAGACCTTATTGTAACTTATAAATTTTATTTTTTTAATTCTTTTAATAATAATGTGCAATGGCGCAGTCAGGATTTCATTTAAGAGGCGTCGGTCGGGGGGGGGGTAAGGAAAAGTGTTGTCAAAGCGGCGCGAAGCGCCGCCGCCTGCGTAGCGCAGTGGCGCCAGCCGACGCGAAGAGTCGGCGGGGCAGTATGGGGGGTGTCCACCCAGCCACCGGAGGCGAAAATTTTTTAAAATGTGTACTTAAAACTGCTTAAGAATCGTCCCATGGCGATCGCGTGAACATACATTTTACTTTTGTTTTTTTACCTAATTTCTACATAATTTTCTGTGATGTCAGGGGGGTTTGGGGGGAACAATGCCCCTGGAGGAGAAAATTTATAATTTGAGGCGCTAAAATACACTAGAAATTTTAATTCCAAATGATACTAATTACAAAATTTAAGGTTTTTTATAGCTATACTATACATTTATAACATGTGTTTAAAACGTTAAAAAAAGGATAATAGTGTTTATAGTAGTTTTATTAAACATGTATGCCTTAACTACTGAATGGGATAATCGATTTGCAATTGAAAAACTAAGATAAATTGCCAATTTAAACTGCCCGCGTAGCGGGGGAATTTAAAGGTAATAAAAGGTAATGAACGGGGAAATAAGGTAATAAACACTCCGCGCGAAGCGCGGAAAAATTTTTTAGTCCTTTTATAACACTTAAAAATTTTTCTTTGGGAGGCGAATTTGGGGGGGGGTGTCCCCGACTACCCCAAATTTAAGGGGGGGTGTCAGCAAAATCCGAAATTTTGGGGGGTATAACCCCCCCAACCCCCCCCCCCTGCCCACCTATGCTTGGAACAACCTACTCCCATCTCAAATAACTGTCAATTCTTTGGATGCATTCAAGAAAAGTTTTAAAACTGACTTAAATAAGCGCTCTTTTTGAGCCTTTAAAGTCTTATCAGATAGCTATTGAATTAATTTTTTAACACATTTTAAGTAATATTTTTCAGTCCCAGGGTGTTAAGGTTGCAAAACATTATTCTGTTTAGTTGGTAGTCTATTCTTTAATGAAGTGAGCACCTTGTTAGTAACTTGTTTGAATTAATTAATAAAAATTATAATCTTAAATTAGTAGCTGGCAGTGAGCATTAATCAAATTTTATTTATATTAGAAAAAGTCATTTTAATTCATTTGCTATTGTTCTTCATCATACCAACCATTTTTACATTTAAGTTCTGTTGTTCTATTGTGTTCTTTTTTTCTCTAGGTAATTAAAATTTTTTTTTGTTTGAACCAGTTTCCTAAAAGTCCATAACTCCTAATATAGTTAATATTTCATGCTGATTTTTTATATGCAACAAAATAAATGCTAGTTTAACACAATATAAAAGTTTCAGCGTAAGTATGCAGTTTTTATAACAATAATAAACTGGAAATGATGGAAAATTTTGAAATTACGTCAAAAGCAAACATTGTCGCTACATCCATTTAGAGTGTATAACTCTTAATATAGTAAGAATTTTATGCTAATTTTTTTATATGCAACAAAACAAAATGTTAACAACAATAAGCTGAACATATTGGAAAGTTTTAAATTTATGTCGAAAGCAAACATTGTAGCTACATCACTTTAGGGTGCATAACTTCCAAAATAGTAAAAATCCCAAGCTGGTTTTTTATATGCAACAAAACAAAAGTTGGTTTAACATAATATTTAACTTTCAGCTAAAAAAATTGCGCTTTTTTTGTTGAATCCATTTAAAGTTGAAAAATGACCAAAAATATTTTTCCCACCAACAGCTATATAGCTAATTTAGAGATTTTAAATGATATATATATCATGCATATTCTTATACGTTGTGTCATAATACTAAATTGAAAATATCCAGTTCGGTTAAAAACAGTACCGAAACCCTAAATTTAAGGGGTCATATCTCAGGTATAGAGCATCAGATTGGTCTAAAAATTTACATGCAAGGTTTTTAGTCAGAGGGCTACTATTTAACCTAATTTCAGAAAAATCCATGACATAAAGCTCAATGGCATGTGCGGTTTGGCGTGAAATCACCCGTTTACCTTATTTTTTGGTTATTTCATTTTCAATATTATTATTTCATTTTCATATATTATTTAATATTATTAGTTTCAATATTTATTATCTTAAAGAAGAATGTAGAAATCACATCTTCTCTCTGCAATCCCCTAATAGGGGTGGGGCCCTGACTAAGACTCTACATCAACAACAGTGTTGCTGTGGGTGTGGGGTATTAGGCGGTATGAAATATCCATATCCGGCCCGCTTCTGCTCTAAAAAAATAAACAGAAGCTATTATTGATCAAAATCTGCGGATACAATTTTTTTTATACGGTAAAATATAATTATGTTTTGTTTTTATTATAGAGATATTTTTAGCTACGGAAACGACATAATGAAGTTCGCAATGGAACTACTGAATGTGTTAGGAAGCTATTCTTGCCAGGATCCGAATCCACAGTCTGCATTAAAAGGGCTGAAAAACGTCTTGGCAAATTTTTCGCCGGTAATTAAGCTAGAAGTGCCGTTGTGTTGATGTTTAAAAAATGTGACACCTGTAAATGCGAGTTATTATTTTTTTAAATTGTTTATAAAAAAAAATAATTTATTCGCATAAAGCCGAACAACACTAAAGCATTTTTATTATAATGCACTTGAATAAGCGTGCCCTTTGTTAGTATATCTTATTCATTCTCGAAGAGTAGGTAAAAATCATATTGAAAATTGATTTTTCATTAATTAATACCATTAGTCATCTTTATTTTAAAACTTGTTGCAGTTATTATTGTCATTTTGGTTTTTCTTTTTGACCACAAAATGCAAAGAATACATTTTTCTAAAATACAAATAGTACAAAAATCAAATTTGAATCCATTGATGTTGATGGAATTTAAAACCCAACCGCACATAAAATAAAACAAGAATAAAAAAAGCATTAATTGTTAATTGTTTCGCATTCTTTCTTTCAAAACTCGATTTCTGTGGCCTCATAATTCTGGACTTCATCATTGTCTGTCCAAGATGAATGCAGTCGAGATTACTAGAGAGGGGGATTGTTTCGCATTCTTTCTTTCAAAACTCGATTTCTGTGGCCTCATAATTCTGGACTTCATCATTGTCTGTCCAAGATGAATGCAGTCGAGATTACTAGAGAGGGGGATTAGAATACAATAGTCGTATTTAGTTGGAAGGAACAGGGCCACGAGGCTGAAAACCCATGAACATCCTCCAAGCACTTATGCAAAAACTTATAATATTTTTATTTATAAGCGTGGTTATTTTTTGTTGAATAAAGGGTAGGGGGAGATCAGTGGAGTTAACTTAAATACTAAAGTTTCCATATTTTAGGCAATATTCCAGGTGTGTTTGAGCACCAGTGCTGACGTGGATGTGTTTAGCGACGGAACTCTGGCCCTGTACTCGATACTGGCTTGCGATAGGGTAAGCAGATTAAGTTACCAATCGATCATTTTCACAAAACCGATTTGACACTGCTATTTACACCCGCCCGTTGCCGAGATGCGGTATGTTGCAAAATTGCGCGCAGCTAACCCAGCCACCGTTCAAAAGGAGTGGAAGAGGCCAACGCGAATGTAAGGTTTGTCAAAGCGGTCGATTAATTTTTTTAAAGGTGCTGCACTGACGAGTGAAATTATTTAAGTTTTATGACGATATTTTATGGTAAATATTTCACCAAAGTCACTTAAACGTGTCGAATTTTGTTCAAATGGTAAGTTGAAGTTGTGGAACAGTGGCAGAACGTTGTTGTCGTTTGCCAACAGCCAGAGTTTCATTCAACCCTGGTCTTGTCCGTCCGGCACGCTCCTCGCCTTGCTAACTCCTCTGAACGTTCGCACACCTCAGGCCAGCAGAACGTTCGTCTTTTACACTGAAAGTCCTGAGATTAAGTTTCGACCAAGCTCTGTATTACTTTGATAATATTATTGTTCGATTGTATTGTGGTGTAATAGTATTATTTTGTTGCGCAGTTAGGGCCGAGTAAGGTAAATCACTGTGAGGCATCAGGAAAAGTTTGAATATTAGCATAGATAAGCACGGTCACCGAAGCTAGAGGAAGTCTTTCCCCGGATAGATGACATTTGACCACCTAGGAGTGTGGCCTAGGGGCGGTCGAACCCCTCCCCTGGTTTTTTAGGGAGAGTCAACCCGGGGTGGAAGAATTTGAAATATAGAGGTGGCTCAAGTGGGGTACAATGTCTAAAGCAAAATAAATTAAACCATTAAAGGTTTAATAATTGTTTTTTTATAAGATAATACTACATTTTACTAAATAAAAAGCGGTATTCTGGTATAAAAAGGGTGTAAAAACATAAATTTGTGTTAAAAAATTCACGTTTTTGGAAGAAAATTTAGTATAAAAAACTACTTGAAATTTTCTTGAAGGGGGAAAGTGGTCCTTTGGATTTTTTTCTAGGGGGGGGGTGCAAAATTTCGAGGGGGGTGGACGTAGACCCCACCCTACCCTCCCCCTTGTTCATCTATGAATATTAGCAAAAATGATTAGCTTAAAAAACGTATAAACATTAAACCATTTTTCTTGAGCGAGGATCTGGACCGATTGCTAATAATGTCTCTTTCAAATCTTTTTACTTGTATTTTTGGTGGCAAATTCAGACATGTGCACTGCCCCCCCCCTGGGTTTTATTGGGGGGACAATTCCAAAACGGGGAGCACGGGGGGCAACTTTTTTGAAACGGGGAGGGGGCAAGCAGGGGGAAAGAAAAAAAAGAGAAAAAAAGAGAAAAAAGAAGGGAAAGGAAAAAAGGGACAAAAAAAGCGAAAATAAGGTAAAAATAGGTCTAAAATGACTTAAAAGACATTGAAATAGGCTAAAAACTGCAAAAAAATTGCGATGATGGCGTCATCATAGGTCAAAAATGGCGTCATAATTTTAGGGTACTTTTTCATTTTTTGGCGGGGGGGGCAAATCCTCCAATAAAACGGGGGGTATTTTTAGACCGTGCACAGGTCTGCAAATTATTTTTGGATCTTACAGTCTTGCCATGCCAGTCACCTTCCTGTTTTTTCCTTCATTCATTCGGGTTATTTTTTTTCAGGCCCCGTTCGACAATTATGTGGAAAATCTGCTGAATTCCCACACGGACGAGTGTGTAAAGCGGAAATTGGGCGCGGCCTTCGATGTCCTGCTGCCCAAGGATCGGGACGTGACCGTTCTCCGGCGGGACAAGCGGGATTTCCGCGAGCGCTTCGAGACCTTCCTGAACGACATACAGGGTCTACTGTTCTTGAATCCCTAACCCGGGATGTTTGGCCTCTCGGACCTTTGTATCCTAAAACTTTTAGTGCCTGGATCTTTGGTCTCGCGGGTCGTCGGCGCCGAGGACCTTTTGTGTCGCGGATTTATAATCCTTTGGATTTTCTGCGAAGTGGATCTTTTGCGGGACAAGCTTTTCAGCTGGTTTTCAAGCTGAAACTTCCGAGCGATTTACCGGATTTTTATCATTTCTGCAAGGCCTTTCCGGACTATATGCTGGGCGTTTCGTGACTTAAATTGTTAATGAAGGAGCATCGGGGACAAAAAGTTTTACTGGGAAACGCGATAAAAAAAACTTTACAGAAGATGTTGCCTTGATGTTTATTGGTTTACGCACCGAAAATTGAATTGTATTGTATTTAACTCTCTATTCTTTGGCCGAAAAATTTTAGTCGACAATTCTGAAAAAACATATATCGTCGTTACTACAGCAAAATAAGTCAGAGTCATTATAAAATACGCGTGACCGTGATTTATTCTATATTTTTAAGATGCTATTTAAAATCTGAACTAGTCACAGTTTTGTACATTTTATTAGAATTGTGACCATACATGGGCAAGTTGGTCCGGATTAGGGGGAGTGGTTAAACCCGGATTTAGGGGGAAGGTGGTTAAAATCTAAGAAACGCATTTTAACCATATTGTTTTTTTGTTGGGAGTGAATTTTACCCATATCGTTTTTTGATTTAGAAGGAATAATAGGTAAAAAACGCTAATTTTAGATCAAAAGTCGTTTTTATTCCATTTTTGGATTTTATATGCTTAAAACACTCATTTTGAACTTAAAACTTAACTTTGGAAGCAGTTACAAGTCATTAAAGACTTTTTTTCTTCATTTTTCCAAAATTTGTGTGTTAACATTTCCCTCTCCACTTCTGAATGGGGGAGTTAAATTTCCCCCCATCTAGGAATTTGGGAGAGGTTAACTCCACCCCCAACCCAACTCCCCCCTCAAACCCCCGCCCCCCCCCCCCCCCCCGTTCTGCTGTAGAAACGACAATAACGTTAACCAACCCTTTCCTCGGTACCTGCGGCAAGCATAGGAGTAAGGAAAGCAGGAACGGGTTGTCACGGGTGCGCCCACCTTCCTGCAGGTGGCTTACCCCGATGTGCTTGAGTTTTTTAATTAAGGGGGTGTACCCTAAGGTATTTGAAAATTAACTGAAAAGTATGGCGAAAATCTGAAGATCAAGAAACATCCATCACCCACTGAGTTCGACACATTCTACCGTTGTATTAGTGTGGTGGGTGTTTGCCCACGTAGGGTAACAATAGTTAGACATAAATGGATAGCCTTCCAAATTTAATTTGGCGGTATACCTGAAAAATTGGGGGTATACCCGAAAAAATTTTCGGCCAAAAATTTACTGCCGATAAAGTTTTTTTATCAGTTTCTACCAAAAAGACATTTCTTTTTGGAATAAAAGCACACAAGTCAAAAAACGAAGCAAAAACCGGTGCAGTTGTGTTAATCGTTGAATATTTAAAGAAAGTATGGTGCATTTTGTATATATTTTTATATTATTTTGGATTAAAATAATAAAGGTTGTTTTTTTTTTATTTTGTAACATCAATATGCAACAACATATTTTGACATCAACCAAAATATTCTTAAAGCTAAAAACTGTATGTTTTGGATTAAAAAATAAAAGTGTGTATTTTTACTTTTTAGCGTCATCATTGGGCTTTAATTAAAGATATTTTGAAAATCAACATACTTGTTATTTTTTAAACTAAAAAAAAATATTTAACCGTGTGATTACGCATCGCTTTTTGTTAGCCAGATTCACCTAGGGCTCCTACTTCTGGGTTTTTCCACCCAGATCTGTTTTTTTTGCTTCAATCTGGTTTTTTGGGCAATCTGGCTTTTTTTTAGGATTTTAGTATTTCATAAATTTCACAGTAAAACCAAAAATCAGGGAAGTATAAGAACGATTAATTTTTAAAATTTTTCTGGCGCTTCGCTAAGCTCAGCGCACCTACATTTTAGACCCTTTTATAATTTTAAATGCGTTTATTACGATATTTTTTATGAAATAAACAAAATAACCTGAAATGATGGAAAAACTGTAAAACTGAAAGTTTTTTTTTTAGTAATTCCGGCGGCCGTGGGCCGCCGGATATTATCTTTAGATGAGCAAGTAAGTGAGCGAGTAAGTAACTTCCTAACGCTTTCTTTGATTTTGAATAACTCGGCCGAATCAACACTATATAAGTTGAAATTTGAAACATAAAATACAACTGACAACGGAAAATCGATTGATAGTCACGATTTTGTGATCTGACTAATTGCGCGGTCGATCATGACATATATGCAAATTTTATTTTAAACAATTATAACTCGGATATAGATTTTATATAGATGTATGTGTGACAAAGTCGTATAGATATAAAATCTATATATCTATCTATGTGACAAATTTCTCAATGGGTGTTAAGATTTACGTTACAAATTATGCACTCAAAGAAAGCGCCTATTTTCTACTCTGATTTTATACCTTGATCGTTTAGATTGGTGCAGTATTTGTCGAAATATTGCGTTTCCCGTAGAAAAAATCCGCGATGTTTTCGTTAAAAACGTGAAACGACGGCAGTGATTTTGTGAAGTTTGCTCAACATTTTTTCCTTCACTTCGTGTTTTTAGCGAAAAAATCGAGTGTTTTTTGTACGAGAACCGCAATTTATCGACAAATACTGCACCAATCTTAACGATCAAGGTGTCAAATTAAAGTAGAAATTAGCCGCTTTCTTTGAGTACATAATTTGTAACTGAAATTTTTATACTCATCGAGCCATCTTTCACGTACAGAATCACGTCAGGATTTTAAGGACCCTCAAAATGCGATAGAGTATTCGTGATCACATATATGTTTTGCTCTGTGGGAATGGTTGTGAGAGGAGCTGTTAGAATCACTTTTAGCCAATTAGCGCTTGGGAAAAAATTGGATCTCCAATGGATGAAAGATCTCCATTTTTTCCCCAAGTCCTAATGGCTAAAAATGATTATATAAGGTCATAACTCTGTAAAGGTCTTTAACACTAAACAATTTCTTTTTAAATGGGGGGTTTGACTATCGTGATTGTCGAAAAACGCCATTTTCGGCGGGTCATTTCTCCTGAACCACTGGAGATATTTTGTGGGAAAAAATTTTGTGGGCTATTGGGGGCAGGGGTAAGGTTTTCACAAAAAATCATCGAAATCGAAGACAAAAAGTTTGACTCCGCACTGCACCTTTAAGAGATAAAAAAGAGTCACAGTTACTATTATTTTAGGAGGATTTTGACTGATCGCGTCATTGTAACCACGAAATAATTGACGCGGCGCTAAATCGTGCCGTGGCGCCCCCACGCCAGCCGTGATGCTGTGTTTGATGATATCTGTTTTAGTCTTTAAAAGTTCGCCGTTCAGAATATTTTTATTCCCCTTATTTTTATGTTTCACAACTAAACAAAACCATTTTAACTGCCGTGCACAGCAAATACGTTAATAGTATGTTTTTTTCATTTTTGTAATGGGCCCACATAAAGCCTGTAAGTACTTTAGAATGTTTCAAAACCAGTTGTTGTCTTTCAACAACGGGTTTATGGTAATTTTTTGCTGAACTCAGAGCTGTTAAAATGTGTAAAATCTAACAAACCAAAATAGCTACATTTACGTACCTAGCATGGTATCGGGCAAAGTCCCAACTGAGGAAAGTCCCAACGTGGAAAGTCCCAACTAATCGATGAATCTCCCAACAGTTCAAATATTAGAAATACGTTTGCAAAACCGGTGTTAAACACGATAATTTTAAACAACCGAAAATAAATAAATGCATTAAATGAATGATAAATGGAATTATGCAATTTTGTAAACGTACTTTCAAAAATGCAAGTTTCCACCCCAATGAGATTTTTTTTTTGATTTTTGGGTTTTGCTTAGGCTTAGGAAAAAAAATAAAGTTTTTACTCTCCAGTTTAAAAAGCATCATTAAATACAAATTTACCATAATACAATTTTGCTTGATTTTTAGGTTTTGCTTAGGCTTAGGTACTCAGTTTTATGAATCGGAACCCCTAGCATTACAAAAGTAAAGGTCCGCGGTCCCTCCACGATATATATTTTTGTAGTTTTATGGCTTTTATAAAAAAACTAAGCGATTTAGGACAATAATTTAATGTTATTTAGAATCGCTTAATTTTTTTGCATTGTAAAAAGTCACCCCTTGTTTGTATCTCGGACAGATTTTGTGACAACTTGTTCACTCTAAACTGTGTACAAAAAAGAAAAAATTCTATGGCCTACGGCGGAAGTTGTCTGAGCTTGATATTGAAATTTCGGTAGAAGTTCCTAAACATTTTTCAATTTATAACAGATTAAAAACTAAATTATTTTTATTTAATACATACTTTTATTCTAAATTAAACACGTAAGCTCTTGTGTGGACTCATTTTTTTGTTTTTAGTGTTTCCCAACGAGCTTTATAATAATGAATTCATAAAATATTAAAAATTAAAATATTAACTTTTTGGCCTTTCACAATATAATTATTACAAAAATTTGTATAAACCAACCAACATAATTAAAAATTATTTTGTAATATAACTTAAAGTTGAGATTTTTTAAAAAGATTAAAAAAAAACACCAAAGCTGGGACATTCAAATCAAAGTGGGTCATCCAAAAATAAACAATTTTTTTTGTTTTGAACCAATTTATTTTGAAACCAATTACAAAAGTTTTGTTAATTTTTTTTTTAAATTATTAAAATTTTCATTTTTTTTAAATTAAAATTTGGCAGGCGTTTCATTTGAACTGTTGTTATAAAAATATGTAGCCACCATAAAAAAAGGTTAATGTATTAGTGTCATTTGTCAAACACGTTTTATTTATTTAAATAATCGACTCAGGCTTAAATAAAAAATTATCCAAATAGAAGAAATTGTATATTTCAAATAGGTTTTTTGGTGGTTTAAATTGTGAACAGGATGTAAAACACAAAAAAACGTAAAACACAAAAAATAATCTTATATAGAAGGTTTACGTGTGCAATTTTGATGTGAAAGATTTTTATATGTATTCCTATTTTAATATTTACTTTGTTCAATCAAAATTTTATACCTACATGTTATGGAACTTCTGTCGACTGTGATATCAATCTTTGAAAGCGATTTTTTTTATTTTAATGTGTTTGCAGTCATAAATGGGCAAGTTGGTCCCAATTAGGGGGGGTTTAAACCCCAAATTAAGGGGTTAAAATCCAAGAAACGCAAAATACAAATACCCATATTGTTTTTTTTTCGAAGTGCATTTTACCCATATCGTTTTTGAATTTTAAAGAAAAAATAGGTAAAAAAAACGCTAATTTTAGATCAAAAAGCCCTTTTTATTGCATCTTTGAGCTTTTTACTGTTTAAAACGTTCATTTTAAGCTCAAAACTTAAGTTTGGAGGCAGATAAAAGTCATTTTAAAGACATTTTTTTCTTCATTTTTTAAAATTGGGAGGGGGCGGTTAACTTTTTCTCCCCCCTTCACTTATGAGTGGTGGGGGGGGGGGGTTAAACCCCTTTCTCAGAATTTGGGGGGGGGTGAACCGTAACCCCCCATGCCCATGTATATAGCAGTCCTGTGCACTGTAAAAACGAGTCGGTGTTATATACTCTTTTTGGCTGGTACCGGGTGCTTAAACAATGCAAGATATTTTTGACAAGTATTTGTGAAGGATCCAATGACCACATACAATTTTTTTTGCCATGTCTTTTTCGAATTCTTAATTATAATATTTTTGGCACTAATAACAGATCTTCTTGCAGTCATTTGGTTTGAAGTTTTAATTAGCGAACCCAGG
>JASAMX010006837.1:0-31267 GCA_030248175.1 Microlaimidae sp. YZB2_3
AAATTCAGGTATGCTTAGCAAAAGTTTTTAGGTTTTTAATATCAGAAAAATATGGGTAATATTTTAGTTAGGTAAAATGTTTAGATTTTTAATTGGCTAAAAAACTATTAAAGGTTTTGTTAATTTCGATGACGCCATCAACAACGGTTAACCGCGCAGTGACTTAACCCATTTAATATAAGGGAAAGAGCGCTCCGTGCTCTTCCTTGATTCCTATACCTTACTTTGGTTTATATTTGTTAAATTGTTCTCTTCAAATTCTTAGTGCTAATTTGACTGTAGTTACAAAGTTACTGTAGTTACTGTAGTTACAAATTTTAAACTGTAGCTTACAGTACCTGAAGCGTAATTATAGTTGGACTTTTCGTTCCACCATAAGTTAATGACAGTTGAATAAGGTTCTTCTGTTCCCGACGTATAAAGTGTTGCACCATTTCCAGATTCTATAAAGTCAAAAATACAATTTCCTCTATTTTTTACCTATATTACAAAACAATAAATTTAAATTATCATTAATTTGTGACCACGAGGGTCCCGCGACATGACGGTCTCGCAACATGACGGTTCCGCCACATGACGGTCCCAACAGAAGTACAAAACGAGGGTTCTATGACAGGACGGCCCCAAGTACATAATGCATTTTGTACAGGTGGAAACAATATTACGTTTTCAATAAAAATGCCTGTTTTTCCACCTTTTATTTCCATCAAGTTTTAATGTGGAGCTTCTAAATTTTGTTTTAAAAACAAATTTGTGATATTAGTGTATTTTTTAACGCCATTTACGTTTTCAATAAAAAAATGCGCGTTTCCCTCCAGCGATTGTCATCAAGCTTTAACGTAGAGCTTCTTAATTTTGTTTCAAAAAAAACATGAAATATAACAATATTTTTAACAAAACTTTTTGGCACTAAATAAATACAAAAAATGCTTCTGCATAATATATTCAGAAAGAATATCTTTGGAAACGTTTTTAAACTCATAACCAAAGAAAACTTTGTTTTCTCTAAACCTAAGCGAAACTTTAAAATCAAGAAAAAAAACATAAAAAAATCTTTTAAAAATTCCAAATAATTTACTGCTCAAAAAAGATATTTCTTCAAAAATATTTTTCCAAAGGTATTTCTGTCAAACACATATGTATATACCTCGCCGACACCTATGTATATACTAGTGATGTGCTCCAGAGTTCTGAGTTCCGGAGTTTAGCAGCGGAACTCCGTTTTTAAAAGCTCCAGAGCAACGCCAAGAGTTCCGGAGCTCCGCCTTATTTTTGTACTAATTTCATCAATAAGTACACAGTGATGCCATATATTATTTTGTCAAATTTTTTTTTGAAATTAATTTGTTTTCAAAACTTATTTAGTACACTAGAAAGGGGCCGTCACATTTGAGTCTTACCACATTTAATCCTGCAACGTTTGAGTCTTGCCACGTTTAAGTACTGCCACATTTAAGTCCTGAAAAAAAGCGTTCAGAATGCCATTTGACGAACGGTCCTGCATCATTTGAGTCCTACCAGGTTTGAGTCTTGGTAGGAGATGCATCATAAAACGATTTGACGAAATAAATAACGTTTAAACGAATGTTTTTTCAACTACACTTAAGCAATCAAATCATTAATCTTAAAACTAGTCACAGTCAGACTATTTTTTAAAAATTTTTGTATGTTATTTTGATTTATAAACGTTTTTTTTAATTTTACTAAAAAAATTTTGATTTTCAATCAGGGTGAAAATAAATAGGTGGTAAAATAACTAGTCGTTGTGCCGAAAATTTCAGGTGAAGAGAAACAATCTAATCATAATTGGTTAGATCATCTGTTTTTTAAATTTCTTTCAGAACTCATAAGCTCTCACAAGCTTGGTTATTAGCTAAAGTAATTCCAATTTTTAAAAAAGAGTGTCCCAGTGATGCAAATAATTATAGATCAATTTTACTCACTTGCATTGCATGTAAAGTAATGAAATGCTGCATTCAGCACAAATTCTCGTGTGCCTACAGAGGCTAAATCTAATATCTAATAATTAGCATGGATTTTTAGCAAAACAATCAACTTGCTCCCTACTTTTAGAATCATTTGATGATTTGTCAACTGCTCTTGACAAATGTTTAATTATTGACACAGTTTTTATAGATTTTAGTAAAGCCTTTAATTCAGTCTGTCACAGCAAATTGCTTCAAAAACTCTCTTCGTATGACATAACTGGAGACTTGTTAGACTGAAAATCTGCGTTTCTACATAATCGACAGCAGTGTGTAGTAATTCGAGATTATAACTCCATTTTAAAAAAATGTTATTACAGGAGTCCCGCAAGGCTCTGTACTTGGCCTTTTGCTTTTTCTACTTTTCATAAATGACTTAACTGATGTGATTAAACATGTATCTTGCAAACTGTTAGCTATAATAATGTAAAACTTTTTCAAATTTGAAATAAAAGCGAAACGAAAAGACTGCTGCAGGCTGATCTAAATAATTTAGAATTATGGGCTTGTAGGTGGCAGCTGACTATTGCTGAGAATAAATGTAGCGTAATATATATGAACAACCAGAACCCTAAACTTCCATTAAAGCTAAGAAAGGAAGTTCCTAAACTGAGTTGTCAAAATGAAGCTAGAGATTTAGGCATAGTAGTAACTTCAGATCTTAAGCCAAGTGAACACTGTAACACTATTGCTAAAAAAACGCTTGCTATAATTAATATGTTTTTCTGCTGTTTTGAAACAAAAAATTTAACAGCTTTTTTAACTGCGTTTAAATCATTTGCTAGGCCTATACTTAAAAATTCAAGTCAAATTTGGTGGCCTTATTTATTTAAAGACATTGATAAAATTGAAAGAGTTCAGCGTTATTTTACGCGAAAATTATTTCACAGATGCGGTCTTTTCCATGAGTTAAATTGCAAACAAATATTAAAATTTCTGAGCTTAGATTCACTAGAAGCAAGGAGAATAAAATTTGATTTGGTGATGTGTTATAATATAATAAATAAAATTAAAGAATTAAAATTTAAAGATTTTTATGAAGGGGTAAATTTTCTGGGCAAAAACAACCATAACCTAAAATTGTGTTTACCCCAAGCTAAAAAAATGTTAAAATGTTTGCTTTTTGATTACATAGTGTGAAATACTGGAATTCGTTACCTCAACACATGCCATGCCAAATCATGCCAAATCAGTTAAAATTTTTAAAAGTTTGATTAACTTTGAAAATTTTACCAATTTTGATAGACACATTTATGAGTAGCCTTTATGGCTCTTTGTGTTCTCTCCCTTTATCATACTTTTATATTATTATTTGGCAGTTTGATTATTTTACTACCTTATTATTTTCAGTAAATTTTATTATATTTGCGAAGTTCTAATGTCCATTCCCACCGATTTATTGTAATATTAAATTAATACTGAATTTTAATAATGTGTAGTGTTTTATGTTGTGTTGTGATACCTTGTTTTTTGTAAAAATTTGCTTTAATTTAGTTCTGCCTAATAGCTTAGTATTGATAAAGATTTTCATTTCATTCAATCATTCCTGACAACTTTATTATTATTTTTATTCTCGCGCGTTCATTCTTTATTTTTGCCTGACGGCGAGCGGTTACACACTTAATTTCAGCCTGAAGGATTTTAACTTTAGTCATTTAGTCCTTTACCGAGAAGCAAAAAAAATTGTTACAAGAACTAAAAATGGCTATGGTACTTCTGCTTGTAAGAGTTTTATTCCAATTTAATTAAAATCAAGATTTTTGAATAATCAAGATACCAATTTAAATGGAAACAACTTTTACTGCTTAGATTCTATGTTCTTATAGTTTGTTATATAGCTTCTCATTTTGCGTTAATTTTATCCAAATCATTATTGTTTTAACTTTAGAATAAAATTCAAAAAGAAATTAATTTGACGCTAGCTGATGGCAATTCAGTTTACTCTCAATGGAAATGAAATGTCAAATCTGGCAAAGCAAGGTTTTTGCTTAAAATCCGTAAACAAATGTAGTTTGATATAATGACCTTTTTTTGCTCTTTCCTAAAAAAGTCGATTTTGCAATTTGCTTTTGTAATAAAGATCATTTTATTTTTTCTATCATTTTATTTTATTATATCAAACTACATCTGTTTACGGATTTTATGCAAGAACCTTGGTTTTTTAGATTTGGGGTGTCCATAAAACTTTTGAGATTGAACCGAAATGCCATCAGGTAGCGTCAAATCAAAAAACGAATTTTTTGCCAAACACCTTGAAAACTTTATTTTCAATTAAGTAAACATATTTCAAAAGGCTTTGAATTTCTTATTTTGAAAAAAAAAATCGTAAATCACATTTTGATTAAATCAACGAAATAAGTAGGTAAGAAAAGTGTTGCTATAATATTAGTAGATTGAACGAAAAAATTCGTAAAATTAACTTAGTAAAATCTCGTTGAAATTGATAATTGCTCTTTACATATTAAACATACAGTTTTGTCGCGTGCAGCGGGTTTTTATTTTATAATAAAATTTACCACTAAAGCTAAAGCCTTGCAGGCGGAAACTAAGAGCGTACCCGCTCTCTGCCAGGAAAAATTAAACAATAAACCCGCGAGTGAGAAAAATTAAAAAAAAAGTTTTCAGCGGTTATGTAACCAGTTATTATTTAGTTGCGTCATGTGTTTCTCTGCACGTGATATTTTCTCAAAGAACGAGTGGGTTACTTTACCACTCATCTATTTTCACCCTGATAGAATTTATCTTTAGCTATAGATTGTCCACAAGGAAACAGTAATTTTAAAACGAAGATAAAAGCGAAGGATAAAACTTTTATTCTGTTTAAAGCCATGATAAAATTGAGACGTTTCGACAAAAACTGTTTGTCATTTTCAATCAAAATCAAAGGAATCGTCGCGTTATAAACTTAAAAACTGTAAAAACAGTGAGAGATTAAATTGGCTGAACCTTATTTTTATATATTTTTAAACAATTATTTTTGTTAATAATAAACATAAAACAAAACAAATGAAGGTTGGAAAGAATTCGAATTTAGTTATACATAGTATTTGATTATTTTTTTAGAAATATATGTAAATATATATAGTCAAACAAATAATCAAACTAAAGATAAATTTTTATTTTGTTTAAAGCCATGATAAAATTGAGACGTTTCGACAAAAACTGTTTGTCATTTTCAATCAACTAAAATATGAAAGACATGTCAGTAAACCTTTTTTATATAAATATTGCAATGGCACTAAATAAATAAGACGTGAAAGATTGGAGATACTTGAAAAATGAAAAAAAAGGAAATAATTTAAAATGTAACTAAATATAGGTTTAAAAAATTTTTTTGTGGGTATAAAATTTAAAAAAATATATATATAAATATATACGTATAAAATTTAAAAAGAAAATATTAGCTGAAAAGCATTGAAATTATGTAAAAGTTTTAAACAATAATTTAAGGTAATTTACGAATAAAACAATACAAATTAACTTTAGGTATAAAATAGTAAAATTATTGATATTGTTTGGAAAAAAAGTTAAATATAACAATTGGTGTTTTAAATAAAACAGTATATTATTTAAAAACGAGACAGAAAAACTTTTGGTAAAATGTAGAAACATGGGTGGGTGGATAAGACAATACAATGGTTACAAGGTAAAAGAGCAAACAAAAGTTACACATTAAGAAGTCATACAAAGTTGTTTTACGGTTGCCACCGACCGTCGGGCAGTCTAAAAGACGCGGTTGTGAGCAGTTTTTAAAAACATTCGAGAGGAATAGAAGAATTTTTATCATTTAATTCGGGATTAGCTTGATTTATGCATAAGCTTTCCTTAATTTTCAAATTAAAATTATTATAATCACTAGAAAGAACACAGAAATTTTTAGCACTTGGAATTGTATTAAGGTTACAAGACAAAATATGGTCGTAAATAGCTGAACAACCCGTGCTAGTAAGTCGTTTTCCAGTCTTTGACGAGATTTTTATATGTTCAGCAATTCTGGTGCCTAGGTGACGGCTAGTTTGGCCGTAGTACCGTACCGAACAGGTAGGACATGTGAATGAATATATAACACCAGATCGCAGAACATATGGAATTCTGTCTTTAAATGGAAACAAACTACTAATGCGCATTGTTGGCTTAAACACTATTCTGAGATTAGTTTGAGGTAATAATCTGGAAAACAATTTACTTAATTTTAATTTTGCTTGCGAGGAATAAAAACCTAAATATGGAAGCACAACACATAATTGTAATTTTTCAGCTGTTGAAATGATGGGTTTGGGATTATTAATTTTTTGAGTAAAACTGTTTACACAATTTTGAGTAAACGTGTGGCTATAGCCGGTTTTGTGCAAAAAATTTTTTAAAACCTTAATTTCTTGTTGAAATGTTTGCATAGAGCTTGTTAAGCGAAACGCTCTATGAATTAAACCCATGATTAAACTGAATTTAAACGCTGTAGGTAAGAAACTTGTAAAATTTGTATACACACCACTGAAGGTGGGTTTTCGGTATATTGATGTGTTAAAACGATCGTTTTGTTTTGAAATAAATATATCTAAAAACGGCAGTGTTCCATTAGATTCCAGTTCACAGGTAAATTCAATGTTTGGATGGCATGAATTTAAATAGTCGAGAAAGAGTTGGACGTGAGAACTATCCTGAAAGATGATAAAACAATCGTCAATGTATCTTTTGTAAAATAACGGTTTAAAATTTTGTGGACAATTTTTTAGCCAGTTTTGTTCGTGGTAGCTCATAAACGCGTTGGCGAGGGTTGGACCTAATGGGCTTCCCATTGAAACACCGTCTGTTTGTTGAAAAATTTTTCCATCAAAAAGAAATGCCGAATTTTCTACTGCCAGTTCAATAAAATTTTTAAAATCCTGCTTATTTCGAAAATTTTCAGGCCAATAATTAGATTTATTAAGTTGATCCGCGCAAATTGTTATGGTTTTTTTAAGTGGAATATTAGTAAATAACGATTTTACGTCAAAACTTGCTATTAAATTATTGTTTAAAACTTTTACATAATTTCAATGCTTTTCAGCTAATATTTTCTTTTTAAATTTTATACGTATATATTTATATATATATATTTTTAAATTTTATACCCACAAAAAATTTTTTAAACCTATATTTAGTTACATTTTAAATTATTTCCTTTTTTTCATTTTTCAAGTATCTCCAATCTTTCACGTCTTATTTATTTAGTGCCATTGCAATATTTATATAAAAAAGGTTTACTGACATGTCTTTCATATTTTAGTTGATTGAAAATGACAAACAGTTTTTGTCGAAACGTCTCAATTTTATCATGGTTTTAAACAAAATAAAAATTTATCTTTAGTTTGATTATTTGTTTGACTATATATATACATATATTCTAAAAAAATAATCAAATACTATGTATAACTGAATTCGAATTCTTCCAACCTTCATTTGTTTTGTTTTATGTTTATTATTAACAAAAATAATTGTTTAAAAATATAAAAATAAGGTTCAGCCAATTTAATCTCACTGTTTTTACAGTTTTTAAGTTTATAACGCGACGATTCCTTTGATTTTGTTTTAAATATAACAATCTTGTGAGGATATTTTGTTCAAAATATTGGAAATTCTTCGATATTGTTAAAACAAAATTATTTCGCAAAAAAAAACTCCAAAGGCGCTGAAGATTTCTATGGAATTAAGATGGCAGAAATTGCTCGTGTGTGCACTGACATTAAATCCTTAGTTTGAAGTGTGTAAAATTATCTGGTAGGGAGTTTGAGTTTTTGTAACATATTATTTATTTTTTTAAAGTGTGAAATCTGCACCTTCGTTTACAAAACAAATTAAGGAAGGACAGATTGAGGTAAAAAATGTTTTGTCTTTTAATTAAAACAATTGTATATTTTTAAAGTAACCATAAATCATTTTTTCTTCGCCCTGTTTGGTTAAATAAAAAAAATATGGAAAAATGTTTGGCGGAAGAAGGACTTTCCTTCTTGCCATCGCGCTGAAATTAAAATAAAAGCAAAATTTGGAAGTTAAAACTATTGTTTTGAATTTTTAATTTATTATGCTTGTTAAGTATTATAAATTCTTGCTTCATGTAAACCTATATCTATGTATCGTTTAACAGGAGTTTTATCGGAAACACTTTATTGTAAGACAGGAGTTCCACTAATTTTTTAATAGGCCTCTGATAAATGAAAAAAATCGTAAAATTTACTAATTAAATGATCAGATCCTTTCCTGTAAAAAAATTCGTAGAAACTTACTAATTTCTATGTTATATTAACCAACCTCTTTTAAGAGAGTATACGGATTAGGATGCAGGTAAGAGGCAGCTAAAACTGCCTCGGAGGCGGGTAGGAGGCAGGGTGGAGGCAGGTCAGAGGCAAGTAGGAGCCAGCCAAATTTCCGATGGAGGCAGCTAGTAGGCAGGTAAAAACCGTTTTTCCCAATTCAGGCACCCCATCCTTACCGGGATAAGTTTTTTTTATCCGCATTCATACCCACAACATGTGATTTTATAAATCACTCTGTTCTAATTTAATGAAATTTATAGTAGATTTCCTTAGCTTTAAGAATTTAATTACCAGTATAGTCTAAGTCGCAATTTGAAGCAAAACTTTCAGCGCTGGTTTCCAATGCATCGTCCCAGATTACACATTCCATATTAGATGCATCAGTTATTGATTTTCTGTGAGTGTTTACTTGATCCACTAGTGTGTCTTTTTCAGCCTGGGTAAGCGGTATTAACGAAACTGAAACAATGTAAATATTTTAAATAACATTGGCTATTAAATAAAGACAAAATTGTGTTAAAAACTTATTTTTTTCCATTTGAAAAAAATTAAAATCATTTCAACTAAAAGTTCAAATGTAGCAATCATAAGTTTGTTTTTTTTTTGAATATTTGCAATGCATTTTTTTTATTCCAGCCAAAGTTTAACGCAGTGCTAGTACTTTTTATTTTTATTTGCAGTGTTGTGTTGGTAGTGCTGGTATTTCTTATCTATATTTTTAATATAATATTTTTAAATTATAATGAAGATAAAATTTTGTGTCTTGATTAATTAGCATGTGTAAAAAACGTGGATTTTAGAAACATTTTTAATAGTTTAGCTGTTAAAAATAAATTAAAATTTACAAATTCTAAAAAAATTTTAAAGTGGGCTAAATTTTAGAGCGTTTCTAAATAGTCATTGTTGTAATGTTAGACAGTTTGAGGGGCCTAGCCTACTCTTGGGAATACCAAGAAAGACAGTAAAGCAAAATTAAGAGCCTTCATTTCATAAAAGCGACACAACACTGATGAAAAAACAGATCATCCGCCAAACATGTACTTAAACAGATTCTTGGTCACACAAATATACATGAATGGAACAAATTCGAACGCAAGTTACAGAAAATAAAGAAAATATCTAAAAAAAAACGCATTATAATACTTTAACTCATAGAAAATATTTTTACACCTTTGTGTAAGACATGCAAGCTATAGACCTAAGAACAATGCAATAAAATCATGTATTTTTTAAAACAGAATATCTATTTATTTTCAACACAAAACAGTCATAAGCCAAGCAACAAACCACAAAAGTTCAACAAATATTTAATGCAACTGCAATGCAAAAGTGTCGTCCTGCCTTGGTCCCCCTTTTCACCCGGCGCCCTTCCGTCTTTCATGCATTTAAATATTTCCCTTTTAGCTGCG
Organism: Microlaimidae sp. YZB2_3; assembly: GCA_030248175.1. NCBI lineage: Eukaryota > Metazoa > Nematoda > Chromadorea > Desmodorida > Microlaimidae > Microlaimidae sp. YZB2_3. Next base: position 9,688 of record JASAMX010006837.1, read on the forward strand.
CTGGCAGCTCGTTTATTTCACACGCCAGTGACTCGCCCCATTTCCTTCCATTTAGAACAGGCATGCAAAAGCGCCGTACTTTATGCCATACAGCCCGCTGCGCTGGTACTGTGGACTCCTCATTTTGCCTGGGGGTCGCAAAAGACTGACCTATCCCCAAGTAGCTGGTGGACTGATTTGGAAAGCAGCGTGTTGCAAATTCTGAAACACGTGGTTTTTGTTATCAAAATTTTGCATATATAAGCCGCGAGGTTTTGCTAAAAGTCAGTTTTATTTTTAGTCTCCATCCCTGGTGCCTGGAAAAACTTCAAACTCCTGTGAAACTCAAGTTGTAACCTAAATTTTTGTAGAGAGTTTCCTTTGGAAACTCCTATTTTTATCTAGCTCTTCACCCTGGGTTGTCAGGTGGTTATTCCCCCCTTTAGCCGCGCCGGCTTTAGCTTTGTTGTGGCTAACTGGCTTTTTTGTTGTTCTTGCGGCTCCCTTTCCCCCCTTGTTACTTGCATTGGCGGAATTTTTGGACGATTCTTCAGAGAAACCGCGCCAATTAGTGCATTATGCAAAGTTGGCTTTATTTTTAATATTTAATCTTTGTGGTTTATTCCCCCCTAGTTGCCTGGCTAATACTTGGGGTCTCAAAGCTAATACCTGGTCTCTCAAGCACATTAAAAACGTAGGGTGCCCACAAATGAAAGATACAAGTGGGTTTCCATCACTTCTGACTCGTCAGAGGAGGCGCGCGACCAGGATTCAGAGGCAACTTAGGGTTCTTGGACCAGAAATCGCAAGTATCCACGCTGACATACACCCCCCTCAATGATTCCACCCTGCCACATAAAAGATACCCACATTAAGCAACTAGAACAAATTGAGAAAACTAAGTGGGAAGAGGAAAGCCTCCCTTAGGGTCAACTTAATAATTTTTTTGTGCAAAACAGTGAAGGTGAAATGGGAATGTTTACTTTACTTCCTGGCTTACCTGAACCACCAGAACCTACTCCTCAAGTGCCAATTTTTTTGCAAACACTGGTTTTGCTAACTCTGCGAGACCTAGACCTTTTAGAGGCAGAGCCAACTCAACTGAGTCAACTCACAACACACCAAGCTTCTAAGGCACAAACCCAGAAATTTAATCTGGCCCTGGCCAAAAATTTGAAAGTTTCAGAGCCTCAACTTTTGACAACCTTAAACACCATGCAGAAGAAACTCGATTTTTTGACAGAATACATGAATATGCTGGTGATGGAAAAGACAACCACTACCAAGATTGCTCCAAAATCAATTTTACAGGGAGGTTACCCCACCCTCCCTCCTGGAAAAAGTCCAAAGAAAAGGGCTCCCTTCACCCCCCAAAAGGATGTAAAAAAACTGTAAATTATACAAGTTTAAGCAATAGCTCATCTGGGTTGGAATCCTCCAATTCCTCTGTTTCAACAAAAGAACTACAAGGGCGATGATCATGATGGCGTCATCAAAGCCATTTCTTTGAAAATTACAGTTCTAAGGTTCATCAGGACGTTTGGCCGCCTCACAGTAAAACAGCGCTAAAAAAAACCTTTTCAAGTGGATATATTTAAAGGGGAGGACTGTTCCAAACCCTTCAGTATGTGGTTAGACAGATTTAATAGAATGTGTTTTTCTGATTTTTCTGATTTAATAGAATGTGTTTTTCTAGAATCTTCTGGTGTTTCAGTGGAGGTCTGTGCAGTTCTACTGCCTGGTTTCCTTGAAGGAGCAGCAGCAACGGCTTACAAGTCCATATCCCTGCACATCAGAAACAACTATACACAAGTCATAGGACCCTTACACAGAAGTTGGAAAGGATGGTCAGATCCACCACAGATATCCTGTACAGACAGACACAAAGACAAAATAAAAGTGTATCTGAATATGCTGGACAAATAGAGTTATTAACGGAAGCTTCTAGGTTAGAGACAACAGTGCCTATGCCCCCATATTTGATTGAGCAACTCAGAACAAAGCTGTTTTGGACCGGACTACAACCCCAGATTAAGCAGAAATTTGGTCTCAGACAAAGACCAAAAAGATTCCCAAAGGCAGTTCTGTTGGCTACGCAAGCAAAGGCAGGTACAGGAAGGTAAAAAAGGTGAGATGTCACTGGCAGTCGGCAATCCCAACCCCAAATCTGAGTTAGAAAAAGACCATCAGCAGTCTCAAGAGCAGGCCAAAAATTTTAATTTAAGTAGTTCAAACGGCTCCCCTGAGACGAGGAACACTTTCCAACCTGGTTCCAGGGAATAGGGTAGACAATCCACCCCAAAATGCCAGACCCTGCGCAGAGGGGGGCGCCAATGCACAAGACCTGGAGCGGTGGACAGCCGAAGGATCACCTATTTGCGATCACTGTAAGAGGGCAGGGTGTATTGCGTATGGTTGTCCAGACAAAAATGGCAATAATAACCCCCAACGTTTCACGGGACATAATCAATGAGGCAATTTTTTGCATAATATTAATAACCAAAATAACAACAGGCGTTATAACAACAATAATAATCGCCATAGTAATAATCAAAATCATAATGGTAAAAACAATCAAAATTTTGGTCAACAAAATCAAGGGGATGGTAACAACAACCCACCCCAAATGCCTGCTTTGATGGACGCATGGAACGCACCAACTCCAAGTCAGAGTGGTGGACCCCCCCCCTCAGAAACAAACAACCGCGGGCTTTGGCCAATTTTTTTTTTAAATTCTAATAGCAATAATTGCCTATGTGTGACTGAGGTGTGTAATGCTGGTGTGGTATTGCCCCCCAAGATGAATGTTGATGCACCCCCCTGGTTTTTGGAATCTCTTTCCCCTGAGATTTCGCAGGTGGAGGCGGACAACCAGATTCTCCCCTCTGAGATAGTCAGTTCTAACCAGCAACTTGAGGCGCCTCGTTGGCTTAAAAGCAAGGGCCAAACAAAAGGGTTCGGTAAAAGGGGAAGTAGTGTTTTTAGAGCGGCATTTGCTCTCACAAAAAACGCCAGGGCACCCCAAGATGTATGCGTCTGAAAACTTATTGTGTAGACTCCCCCAAGTAACCCCTCTGTTCACAGGAACAAAGGGACCATATAATGTTAAACCTGGTGTGCATTTTATAACTAGAGTTGTTTCAGATGGTACCATTCAAACATCCCTAAATCTAACTAAAATGGCAAAATCTGCCCCCAAAGGACCAAGAAAATCTTGTGGTAGAGGCAGAGTTTGTAGGCTTTCCCAAGGAAGGCCAGGGTTAGCGCAAGACACAGACGCTGAGTCGGTGGATACGATATTCACCAAAGGCGCAGTTACCACATGCGAGTCTGCTAGTGAAAGTCAGGTGTCAGTGGTAGAGGATCCCCTTTCAGGCACAGAGACTGGGGCTTCTCATAGTCAGGAAAGTTTCAAGAGCGTTACCACCCATTTTTCCAACACAAACAACCACAGAAGATCTATCCCTGAAATTGAAATCAATGTTCAAAGATGAAGAATTGCAAGAAGAGATGCAAGACAAAACCACAATAGAGGATGTGGAAAGTTAGCGTAGTAATGGGACCTCCTAAAGTCAAAACGCTAAAAGCGGGAGAGGTTTTGCCCCCATTTAAGTTTGGTAAAATTATCACGCCTGGGAAATCTGTCATCACCTCTAGATTGGCAGAATGGCTTGCATGCAAACCCCCTATGCAGGTGGATCACATATTTCTCCTGAGGCCAAGAAAAAGGAGTCATCCCCCTTTAGCAACGTCCATCTCCCTGGGAGGAAGCGCCCCTTCCTACTCATTTTGTCAGACAATGGGCTAATGAACCTTTCCTCACCCAAGAGCAGTTGGCACAATGTGAAGCAGAAAGAATACACTGGGAGGAGGAAGAGGAGAAGCGAAAAGAAGAGGAGAGAAAGCATAAGGAGGAGGAACAAAAGAGACTAGAAGAGGAAAAGCGGCGTCAAGAAGAAAAAGCTGAATGGGTCTTCCCTGGATTTCCTTCAGATGACCAGGACACGTCTTCAAGGGCAGAATTTCCCCCCTAAAAGCCAAGACAAAGAATGGAAGCGCAGGAAGCAACACAAAGGAGGTGGCGCCGACAGCAAAAGAAAGAAAGAGAAAGACAACAGCAATCCAACCCCTCCACTCCACAGCAAGGAGCTTCACCCCAAAATTTGGAGGAAGAAGAAGAGGATGATCCCCTTTCCCTTCCCCTGCACAGCGCTAATATATCAGGAGAGACAAACCAGTCTACTCCAAGTTCTTTTTGTATGGGTACAGGATTCGGGATCTGGATGGTTTCAACGATGATGCCCAGGTTTGCTCACCCCTAGTTTTGTCCCATCCAAACTGGTCCTGCATGGTGCATGGGAGGAGAGTCTCCAAAATTTGGAAGACAAGATGAGAGGTATGTGGTCCCCCCAGGTTAAGCAAGGAAGCGCTTCCATGACTGCAGCACAGGTTCCCCCTTTACGACAAGTTCCCCTTGCGCCACAGACACCTGTGCAGTCTGCTCCTATTCTAAGGCCCCACCCATCTCCCCCCTAAGTCGCCGAGGTAGAAGGCAAAGACTTAACCAACCCGCGCTCCCACCTGGAGCTCGAGTCCCTGGTTATAAAGAAATTCTGCACTTGTCAATCCTCCACGACCTTTAACCCTAAAGATGTTTTTTGAAGTAGCAATGCAAGAAGAGATCGCTTCTTACCTGTATCAGATTGCCTCTCCAGTAACGACACCCCCACCAGAAGAAGGTATGATTGCCCAGGCTCGAGATCCTAACGCTCTCCCACCTGAAAGCTCGGTAGAGATTCATATGGATGAGACCCCACCAGAATAATCAATAACCCATCCATTTGGACATGATATCAATGATCAAGGATGCCCTGTCGGAATTGCAGTCCCAATGATTCCCATTTCCCCTTAATCTTGGTTAGAAGAAAAAAACAGGCACAATGTGGTGACTTTTTAGTCATTAAGGTGCAAGTGGCGCACCCAACAATGAGGGATCCACCCCCACCACCAGGACAATTGCCTGATATTTGGAGGGATATGGCGGCCCCTTTTCTGATTACCCTGATCTTATCCCCAGTGGAAAGGTGCCTTGGCCACCAATTTAGCCCCATCCATATTTCATTTGCCCTCACAAGCCATGGGTAGGACAGCACTGCCAAACCGTGGAGACCCGGTAATTATGCATCACATGTTTGACTGTCGATGTTGGGATATGGGTTTCCCTGAATACAAACGCTCGACTTATCCTTGATAGGATTGTAAGTACAAATCCCTAAAATTAGTCCTTTATCTAATAATGTACTTAATTCTGGTAACTAGCATGCGTGCAGAATGGACAAAAACTACCCTAAAAGTAGGTAAACAAGGTTTGTGACTTGTCTTGTGTGCTTTATTTCGGTTACTTTTTTGTGTTTTATGTCAAAAAGGTTAAAAAACGGTTTAAACAGCAGAGAAAAACTTTAGCAAAATCAATGCATAAAAATAAAGTAAAAATGTTACAAGTTACTGAGTCTTATCATTGTGTGGGGGTTATTAAAATTGAAAATATGTTTGTGAAAGCGTTATTTGAGACTGGAGCAATGTGTTTGATTATATCAGCTGAAATGGCTGAAAGCCTTCTCACAGTAGATTTTCAACCCTTCACAGGTCAACCTGCCCAAGCTCTTTCTGGAGACTTGAATTTTCAAGCCACAGGAAAAGTGAAGCTTAAAATTGGTCGAGAGAAGCTAAGTATTTTTGTGAATGTGCAAGTAGATTGCCCTGTTTTGGTCTTATTAGGAACAGATGTTATGCAGTGACTTGGAAAAATTGAGTTCGATTTCAAACAAGAAAAGATTGTATTGGGTAATGGATGTAGACTTCCCATGGACCCAGACTTGGAATATCCCATCAGCGGGATTGAAATTTGTGCTTATGCAACAAATATAGTGACTCCCAGGTCATGAACCGCTCTAGTAGTCAAAGTAGGATCCCCCTTACCACAAGGAGCAGCAATCATCTTGGACCTGAGGCTCCATCCTTTCAAACATGTTAGCAACACATTTTGGAAGAAGGACCATTATTGAAGTAATCAACCCCACGCCAGAGCTGATCACTCTGTTTGTGGATACTTTTATTAGAACTGCAAATGTGATATATAGCCAGATGTCATAGTTCATATATAGCCAGACTGGAAGACACTGATGTGAGCAATGTCCCCCAAGTCTTTAGTGCTCTAACGTTGGTAAGACTCCCAATTTTGACCCTGTGGAAGAATTGAATCTATTTGAAGCTGATTTAACTGAAGGAGAAAAGAAACTTCTTAAAGAAATGATCTGAAAGAATAAATATGTATTCTCTTTGGCCCTTATGGCACCATACGGACTTCTCTATTAAGGCATGAAATTGATATTGGTGATAATAAGCCCCATTGACAAAAGCCATATTGAGTAGCCAAAAGCCAAAAACAAATTATTCAAGAGAAAATAGATACAATGCCTCAAAAAATAGTAATAAGAGAATCTAAAAGAAAAGTCTTTTTGCATCTCCTATAGTCATTGTAAGAAAAAAAGATGGAACAAACCGTTTTTGTATTGACTATTGTGGAGTGAAAAAGATTACAAAAAGGAGAAATATTACTAAATGGAGCCATCTATTTCTCAACCCTTGATTTATTATCAGAATATTGGCAGGTTGACCTTGAAGAAAAAGATAAAGAAAAAACGGCTTTTTGTAGACCCATGGGTGGTTTATATGAATTTAATGTATTAATTTGGCTTATGTAAAGCACTTGCAAGTTTTCAACGCCTTATAAAAATCGTTCTTGGTGGACTATGTTGGCACAACTGCTTAGTGTATTTTGATGATATAATAATATTTTCAAAAACATTCCCCCAACATTTGAAAGACATCTATCTGGTATTCAATAGATTGCGTCAAGCCAAGCTTAAATTGAAACCAAAGAAATGTCAATTTGAATGGAAATCAGTAGAATTTCTCAGACACACTGTAAGTAAAGATGGAGCTCAACCAAACCACTCAAAAATATCGCGTGTTAGTGATTTCCCTGTTCTGAAAACCCCAAAACAAGTTTGTTCCTTTCACAGCCTTGCAAATTTTTACCAAAAGTTTATCAAAAACTTTGCAGAAATTGCCAGCCTGTTACACAAATTGATGGGAAAACAAACAAGGTTCTATTGGACACCGGAGTGCCAAAAAGCATTTGATACCTTGAAGGATAAGCTCTGCTCTACAGATGTAGTGGCTTTCCCTGATTTCAAACGCCCATTCCTTCTTTTAACAGACGCCTCAGACACAGGCATGGGAGCTGCACTTTCCCAAGAATTTGCAAAAGGAAAAAGACCGATTGCAAACACCAGTCAAAACTTCAATAGTGCAGAGAGAAGCTATGCCCCAATTGAAAGAGAAGCCTTGGAATTCTTTTGGGCCATCAAACACTTTCACCCCTATCTTTATGGTCATGAATTTAAGCTAACAACAGATCACGCCCCTCTTAAATACATTTTTAATAGTGGAAAATGTTACTCAGCATGACTACGACGTTGGGCTTTAACTATGAATGAATATTCATTTAATAATTGTGAATATCGCCCTGGAAAAGCAAACGGGAATGCAGATGCTTTATCAAAGATTTCCCTTCCAGAGGAACAAAATGAAATGGAAAATCAAGAAACCACGGTTCAACCGCTATCAGATCAACCAAAAAAAAGTACAGGAAACCAGTAAACACTTCACTTGCGCTATCTTTTCTCTCATCCCTACAAATGAAATGGAAGAATTAATGAAATTGCAACAAAAAGATCCCAATTCTTCACTGATCTATGCATATTTGAAAAAAAATGAACTTCTGAAAGAGAGTAAGCAGCGTCAAGACCTTATATGCTGGGCAGAACGATACTATTTCCAAAAAGATGTCTTAATGCATGAACATTCTAGAAAGAAAAGACTCAGTTTAGAATTCCCTGAACAAATATGTTTACCAACTGAACGTTGACAGGAAGCTATCAGAGCATCTCATGACAATATTTCTTAAGGACATATGGGAGTTAAAAGTACTCTTTCTCAAGTAATCAATCAATTCTATTGGCTTACAATGTACAAAGATATTAAAAATTATGTATTCACTTGTCAACAGTGTGCTTACCACAAGTCTGATACACAGTCAGCTTAAGTCCCCTTAAGCCTATCAAAGTGACTAGGATTTTTGATTGGAATGGATATGCTGGGCCCTTCAAAGAAACGTATGAAGGAAACAAGTATATGTTGGTGATTAAAAAATATGTTTCCAGATTCGCTATGGGATTTTGCCTTTGAAACAAAAAAACTAAAACAATTGCAAAAATCCTCCTAGAGAAAGTTCTAGCAGTTCATGGATGTCTCTTTGAAATATTAACTGATCAAGGAACAGATTTGGCCAGTGAAATTATAGCTCAAGTCTCCAAAATTGGTGCTTCAAAGAAGGTTTTTACAACCACTTACCATCCTCAGTGTGATGGTTTAACAGAAAGATTCAACAAAACCCTTTGTAATATGCTTTCTCTCTATGTAAACGAACAACAAGACAACTGGGATTTCACCCTTTCCTTTGTGATTTCAGCCTACAATCGATTTCTCGCAAAAATTGACCGAAGAAAGCTCATTCTACTTAATATATGGACGCGACATATGAGTTCCCCTCAACGTCAAGTATGAAAAGGCTCATTCCCTCTACGTGGATAGGATTATGACAAAGACTATATTGCTCACGCTAAAGTTGCTTTAACAAAAGCAAGAGATCTAGCAGTCAAAAACATCACAAAAACTCATGTTAGACAAAAGCTTAATTATGATAAAAGGGTTTATGAGAAAGCAATAGTTAAAGGTTCACTTGTTCTCAAATAAAATCCTGCCATTAAACCTAAGCAATGTAATAAATTAACAAGTAAATGGGTCGGACCCTATAGAGTACAACAAGTCATTAATAATATGAGTATCGCCAAAATCACATGTCTCAATGACAATGGTGATGAGTTAGAAGATAAGACTGAGTGGGTAAATTTGCAAAAACTTAAGTTATTTAAACTCCAAAATGCCAACCTCAGTCAAGTGTTTTATGTATGGTTTAAGGAAGGCATAAGAACTCAAATACAGACCTGTGCATGGTCTGGAAATGCCCCCCCCCCGTTTTATTGGAGGATTTGCCCCCCCCCCCCGTTTTATTGCCCCTCCCACCAAAAAATGAAAAATTACCCTAAAATTATGACGCCATTTTTGACCTATGATGACGCCATCATCGCGAATTTTTTGCAGTTTTTAGCCTATTTCAATGTATTTAAAGCCATTTTAGACCTATTTTTACCTTATTTTCGCTTTTTTTGTCCCTTTTTTCCCTTTTTCCTTCTTTTTCTCTTTTTCTCCTTTTTTTCTCTTTTTCTTTCTTTCCCCCCTGCTTGCCCCCCCGTTTTATTGCCCCCCCGCCCGTTTCAAAAAAGTTGCGCCCCCCGTGCCCCCCCCCCCATTTTGGAATTGCCCCCCCCCCCGTTTTAACCCCGGGGGGGCAGTGCACAGGTCTTGCAAATAGGAAAACGTGGAGGTAAGAATAACAAGCCATATCGCCCCAACTCAATGAAATGGGCAAATGATATGGAGACTGGAGGAAATAGAAGAGGCTCAAATGAAGGATGCTCGTGAGGATGAGAATTTGCTTTCCCAGAGGCTCCCCCCACTTGATCTGATAGTGACAGATGCTCAGCTGCGCAAAAAGAAGGCAAGAGCAAACGGTAGATGCCTCAAAAGGATCCATTGGTAGATTCAGTATCACTGGCAAAAGAAGCTCCTGAAAGATGTGGAAGCGAAGATGCAAGCGACCAATGATAATATGGATCAAATGCGGGATGCCCTATACAGAATACATATCAAATACAGAATAATGGCGGAGATGACCACTACTTTCAAAAAGAAGAAATGCAAGTTGTAAAAGTTTCAATCTAGTTTCTTAAACTAACCTGCGTTTTGTGTTGTGTGCATTAACAGTGGTGGCTTCTTCTTATTGTTATTAGTATTGGGTAAAAATAAACTTCTTATTATTATTATCTGGTATAATAAAGGTAAAAACTCATGCACTTAAATGTTTTTGTGTATTGTGTTATGCTTCACAATTAATTGGCTTTTTTTCCTTCCTGCTTCTAAATGTCTCGTCTATCTCTGTTTCTGTTCTGTTACTTTTTTAGTATAACCATGTAATTGTGTGTATTGTGTGTCATCTACCCTTGTGCACTTTGTTTTGGTTTTTGTACACTAATTAGCGGTCACGTGTTTTTTAGTAATGTGCAGGCACGATGGTAGTTTAGTTTGCTTTAAACTTAAAATGGTTATTGCTTATTGCACTAGTTACACCTTGTAGCCTTATTTACTTTTTCTTTCCCTATGCCCTAAGTTATATTTCTTTTCTTATTTGCTGTATATTAATCATGCTTTCTTTCAGGTTAAAGAGAGACAGCTTTACCATTTAACTTTTGAGAATGACCTTCTCCAAAGATAAATGTCTTGCATCATGTTATTTTTTTGTAAAAATTAAAATTATTACAATTTTGGATAAATTATTAATACAAAAATTCATATTTTTCATATTTAATAAAACCCATCGCGAGAATTGTGGGCTGCTGTTGGCCCTGGTGTTGCTAATAACACTAACTTAAAAACTCTTATGTTACAGTGCCCGATCATATAAGAGCACCTCCCTCTCTTCACTCAGCTCTGCAAGTGGCCGGGCGGGAGTATCAACAGCAGCAAGCACAAGCGGAGGCCCAGCGCAAAAGGGAACATTGGTGTCAGGGTTTCTTCAGCCTTCCCAGCCCAGGTTGGTACAAGCATCTCCCCCTCAGGACCCAGTGGCAGAGCAAGCGTTGTCAGGCGAGGCGAGGCATAAGGCAAAGCAGGTGAGGCCCATCAGCCTTAGGCGCTTGGCGCCCTATTAAAAAACTTTTTTTCATTAAAATTTTTCTTTATTTTCTTTTTTTCTATCATGTGAAATTTTGGGGCGTGATAAATTTGCAATGAAATTAAAAAAATTTCCCTAGAAATTCCCTAGCACTGAGTTGGTGAGTACCCCCCACATTTAATTTAATTTTTTTATTTTTACTAGTTTCCCCTAAAAATAGAGTTCAGTAGTGACACAAGTCACAAATTTTTTATTAAAAAAATGCGTTTTTGTTTCACCTAGCCAAAAAAGCCGGATCTCCCAATTGCCCTGGTGGAGGGCCCGTTGTGAGTTTAATTTTTTTCCCTGTTCCTGGTATTGCTTGAGCTAATTTAAAAAAAAATAATTGTGTATTTTTCTTTTTTGTTTTTTTTGTATTTGCATTTGTTTAAAATTGATCTACATCAACACAGACATTCTTCCCCCTTTTTATTTTTTTTTGTTTTGTTCATTTAGATATTTATATTTGTATCATTTGCTGCCGACTACCTCAACCACACTTTTCTGTTTGCTTGCCTGCTCTTTTTCTGCCCAACTTGGTTCGCCGGAAACGGCTCAAACTGGGTGGGAAGATGCAATGCAAAAGTGTTGTCATGCGTTGGTTCCCCTTTTCCCCTGGCGCCCTCATGTCTTTTGTGAATTTAAATATTTTCCCTTTAGCTGCGCAGGCAATTCGTTTATTTTACACACAGGGTGGCTCGCCCCATTTATTTTTATCTAGAACATGGCGTCGCAAAAGCAGGTGTACTTTACGCTCTGCAGCCCACTGCAGAGCTGGTGCTATGGATAGTTCATAGCTGGTGCTATGGACTTCTCATTTTGCCTGGGGTCGGCAAAGGGGTTTACCTATCCGCAAGTAGCCAGTGGACTGGTGTGGAAAAGGAGCATGTTGCAATTTGCCAAACACGTTGTTGTTGTTGTTGCATTACCTGAAACTTATTTTCCCTATGCAGATTATGCAAAGAGCAGGCGCTAAGACAAGCCAGCATGGGCGAAAAAATTTCACCCCATGGTTGAGACTCTTCGTCCAACATTAATGATGTTGGCAACCTTTATTGCTAGAGTGTTCACTGCATGGTGTTCATTTATTTGGAGGTCTTTGTCTAAGGATTCTTTAAGTCGCCCCATATTGATCTTACTATTTAACGTTGCACATGGGCAGCATAGGTGTTCCTACAAGGACAGTGGTACAAACTCCACACACAATAGAGCTGTATTTGTCCACTGGTTTGCAAGATGGAAAACTGCCATGTGTGACAAACGTACAACAAATATCACTCTAGCCATGCCAAGCTGGACACATTTCTATAAAAAAAAGATCCTGCATATCAAACACGTGGTTTTTGTTATAAAAATTTTGCATATAAGCAGCGCGGTTTGCTAAAAGTCAGTTTTATTTTTAGTCTCTGTCTCTGGTGCTTGGAAAAACTTCAATCTAATCGGCTTATTTTTGTTGTTCTTGCGGGCCCCCTTCCCCCTTGGTACTTGCATAAACTTGGCGAAATTTTTGGATGATTCTTTGGGTCCCCCCTAGAGAAACCCCCCCCCAATTAGAGCATTATGCAAAATTGGCTTTATTTTTAATCTTCGATCTTTGTGGTTTATTCCCACCTAGTTGGCCGGCTAATACTTGAGGTCTGGTGGAATAACAATTGACTCCTTAGTCAGGTATTTTGCCATGGTCTAGACGGTCTGTAGAGTTAAACTAGCCAGAGCTAATTAGAGCAGCTTAGAATAAGTCTTTAGCTTGCTTAGTGGTGGGTTAGGTTTTCTCTTCATCTTCCCTAAGTTAAGGCCCCTCTTTTAGGCGGTAAGGTTTGGGCTTCTCTCCTTTTCCTTTCTCTGCCTCTATGTAGGTCGGGTTAGTTTGTAAACCTAAAATTGTGCCAAATATAAACTGGTGTTTCTAAAGGCTTTAAGCCTTTTTTTTGTAAATTCCCCCTTCATTGCATGCAGCTTCGGCTGCCCTAAAAGCGCCCAATTTATTTAGTAAAGTTCCTCCCAGGCTAAGCACAACACATTAGGTTAAGTAAATCCCCACGTGCCTCCCATTAATAGGCTTACCCCCGGTTTTAATGTATTTGTCGTTTAGCCCTGGGTATACAAAAATATTGGCCACTAATAAATTATAATCTCGTTAAAGAAGCAAAAAAAGCAAGCTAGATGAGAGCTCAGATTGTACTTCAATTTTAGCTCTCGTCAACATTACTAGCAAATACTAATTATACAGACACGTCTGGGTACACCAGGGGTCGCATTCTGAAGAAACCTTTATATTTAATTCCGCAAAATGACCGCAAAATTTCCGCCGATTGTCCGCAGAATTCCAAATCCCAAAAAAGGCTAACGGCAATTCCCACGGACCATAGACCAACATGGACCGCGTACATGAGGGGTGAAAGCCTTCTTAGTTTAACAATACAAAACAATATAAAGTTGTTAGTTTTAACTTTTAAACGGCTTAGGTTTAGGTTCATACTAACCCTAAGCCTAAGCTTAAGCCTGAAGTGCACTAACAGCTTTATATTGTTTTGTATTGTTAACCTAGTCCGCCATCCTCATGGGCATGGTCCATAGTTGGTCCATGGTCCATGGGAATTACCGTTAACCAAAAAAATATCACAAAATGTTGTGTCCTGCTCATAGACAAGATATGGACTGGTTTTATAATGGATAGACATTTTGAAATATTTGTCTTATTTACGTTAGTGATCGTTTAAAAAACTTTACATTAATATTGTACCTACAATAAAAAACCTAAATAAAAAAATATATATTATAAAATCATAAAACTCTATTTATATTAAAATTTTATAAAAATATAAGTATTTTTATATTGGTTATATAAAAATTTTTATGAAACTTTGCCCAAAGGTAGATAAAATTCCCATTTTTTATAATATTTAGTATTCGTAGTTTAACCTTACCAATATGCATACATATGCATATTTTTATTTTTTTTAATTACCGCACCGCGTATATGTTTTAAATTATGAATACGTTTGCATATTGGTTGGATCCAAACATATTCAAACATATTGCTATTTATTTCCCATTTTTTTATGAATTAATTTTCATGTATTCTTGACTGTAATTAATTTATATGCTAAATTTTAAATGTGTTTGATTTAAAACTCAAATCCAGCACCCCTTAAACAATTTTTTGGCTACGCCACTGACCTATTCCAAACCTTCTAAAACTAAATTTGTAATTTTCTAAATATTATCACTGCAATTTTGAAGAAATTAATCCCATTTTTTACGGAAAATCGTAGTATCCATTAATTTTTACGTACGTACTGAGAGTATTTTTTTAGATAAATACTGAGCAGTGAATATTTTTAAGGGTTTAAAAAAATTTCGTTGCCATTCAATTTTTAATATCAATTATTTCAACTACTACCAATAATATAATGAATGCGCACTTTATAATCGTGGTTTTTCTGCCTTTTTAACATTCATATTAATTTTTTATGGATACATTTTTGTATTCCGCAAGATCTTGTATTCCAAAAGTCGCGATTCTCCATACTTAAAAAACTGTCTGGAGAGACCTTAAGTTTTATAAAATTCTGGTATGTGGATATTAGTGGCATTAAAATCTCTTTAATTTGCTACTCATTGCCACTCTATTTTTTATAAACAGGTAATTTTGTTTGGATTTTTTTAGACAAATTTGATACCTATGGTGACAGAAGTTTACTGATACATAAAAGTCTGAGCTACATGTTAGAAAGATATACATTTAGTTAGTTTTTTTAAACTAATTTAATTATGCTTTTAGCATTTTTTATGTAGTTTATATGTAGTTTTATGCATTTTTTATTTCAGTGTAGAAATTTTTCAAAAAAATGTAAAGTAATATATAATAAAATGAAAAATTGAATATAATATAAATCAAATTTTGTTCAAGATTTTAATATTTTCTTTAAATTTTTCATAGCCTTTTTAAACTTCTTTGTTTTTAATGATAGCTGTTTCTTCAGTCATTTTAGTAGCATTGTTTTGTTTATTAGTTTATCTAGAAATCTAAAAAAAGATAGTAAAGACATCAAATATTTTAATGGAAAAAAACGAATTAGAACAGATTTTATTACTTCGTTTTTGGTTTTTAAATTCGAAATAGTTGCAATGTTTTAAATTATAAGATTGCTTTATTTTAATTTCGCTGCGCGTCTCACTCTTAGGTTTATTTTTTGAAGGGCGGATAAAAAAACTTCCAGCATAATATCTTCCGCGACGTACGGCAAGAAGTTATTTTTCCGAAGATATTTTACTGGAATGTATTTTTGCAAAAGTTATTATTGCAAAAGAGAGTTTTTCCAAAGATATTATGCAGAAACTATACGCTAGCGCCCACCTCCCAAAAATATTTTGAGTTCCTAGGATACATCCTTAAAAACTATACACGATTATTTGATAATTTGTTTGCTTTTTTATCTTGTGGGCGGAAGAAAGTGTATTAAGCGTTTTAAAAGTAATCGCAACTGTAAACAAATTTTTCTTCCAAAATCGCCAAAGCTTAGCGCATTTAAGTAACACACGATTAAAAAAACTCAGAGTGTCAATTTTGCTCAATTTTTTTGGAAATATTTGGAAAATCGTGTGCTAACAGCAAAGTAAACGACGTTCCTTATGTTTTAATTATAAAGAATTGTTATTCTGGGACCTTTTTTTACTATAGACTGTCAGACCTGTGCAATACCCACCTCCGTGGTTTTATTGGGGGGGGGGGGGAATTCCAAAACGAGGGAGCAATAAAACAAGGAGCAGGAACCAACATTTTGTGATATTTTTGGGCTAACGGTAATTCCCATGGACCATGGACCAACATGGACCATGCCCATGAGGGGTGAAAGACTCAGTTTAACAATACAAAACAATATAAAGTTGTTAGTGCACCTCAGGCTTAGGCTTAGGCTTAGGCTTAGTCTCATCCTAAACCTAAGCCGTTTAAAAGTTAAAACTAACAACTTTATATTGTTTTGTATTGTTAAACTAAGTCTTTCACCCCTCATGGGCATGGTCCATGTTGGCCCATGGTCCATGGGAATTACCGTTAGCCTTTTTTGGGATTTGGAATTCTGCGGACAATCTGCGGACATTTTGCGGTCATTTTGCGGAATCCTGAATTGGTATCAAAACACACAAAATATTTAATCTCACATCTCAATATTTACAACTTTTTTTACCCATAATCGACACATCCCATGTTTTTAAGCTGCGCAAATTCTTGGCATACTCCAAAATAAGATTTCGATGGGCGCTTTTTTCAAATTTAACCTTAAGAAGCCTATCTGGATGCTCAGAATTTTTTCTGTCCATGCGAAAAAACTCAAGCGGAGTAAGATTGTATACAGTTGATAACTTAAATTACGGGCGTCATGATTTGAATTATCGGTATCAGGAACACCTTTTAACACTAAGGATTTCTTGTTTTCTTTGCATTGAGCTTTTTCAGCTTCTTTTTCTTTCGTTCAGAGTCATACTTACGAAGCCACATTAAAAACTGTTCTTCTGATAAGTTTGTGAGAACAGATTCTTTTTCTTTGCCTGCGCTTTTTCTTTTAGTTTTTAAAAGCATGAAGTTTTTATTTATCCATAACATAAGGGGAGTAATTTTACTTTTAGAATTAAACGGACCAGCGTACTATTTAATTTAGTAATTAAATTTGATAAATTTAATAAATGTATTAATATATATTTAAAGCGTAGTGCAATAATTTAGCAAAATTCAACATACGATCCCTTTTCGGAAATTTGTAAAATAAACTTCAAAATGATTAATCAACGCTGTGCACACTTGAACACGCTGATTTTTATGTATAAGACTTTATTCTCCAAACATTACTTTTTTGGAAATATTTAGATTAAATCGAATTAAATATTTATGACTTTGTTTTTCGTTTGTAAATTCGCATAGTTGGCAATGTTTTGAATTATAAGTTTGTTTTATTTGATTTTCGCTGGGTCTCACTCGTCAGTTTATTTCTTAAAGGGCGGAAAGAATACCATCGAGCATCATATCTTCCGCGACGCACGGCGAGAAGTTATTTTTCCCGAAGATATTTTACTGGAATGTATTTTTGCAAAAGTTATTATTGCAGAAGAGATTCTTTCCGAAGATATTAAGCAGAATGTATTTTTTCCTAGCGCCGCCTTGCTTTGGGAATCTCGGCCCAGGAGTATAGAGGTCCATGAATAAAATTATTGCGAGAAAAAGGGGCAAGCACTAAAAAACACCTACCACACCTACTACACCTACTACACCGACCGACCTAAGCAACCTAAGCAAAACCTCAAATTCAAACAAAACATTAAATTTAGCTTGATTTTAAGGTTTTGCTTAGGTTGCTTAGGGAAATTTTTAGTAACAAGAGGACTTTCACCCCTCGGTCGGTCCGTCGGTGTAGTAGGTGTAGTAGGTGTCTTTTAGTGGGTTCCGAGCAATCTCCCAACAAAAAGGGTGAATCTCCCAACTGTGGAATCTCCCAACAGTTTGTGGAAAGTCCTAAACAGATCAAAAAATACGTTTGCAACAAACACCATTTTATTTTTTAGTCAATTAGCACTATAATTAATAAAAATATAGCATTAAATTCTTTATTAAAAAAACTGAGTACCTAAGCCTAAGCAAAACCAAAAAAACAACCAAAATTTTATTATGATAAATTTTTATTTAATGATGCTTTTTAAACTGAAGAGTAAAAACTTTATTTTTTTCCAAACCCTAACCAAAACCCAAAAAACAAAAAAAAAAAAAAAATTCTCATTGGGGTGGAAACTTGCATTTTTGACAGTACGTTTACAAAATTGCATAATTCCATTTATCATTCATTTAATGCATTTATTTATTTTCGGTTGTTTAAAATTATTGCGTTTAACACCGGTTTTGCAAACGTATTTCTAATATTTGAACTGTTGGGAGATTCATCGATTGGTTGGGACTTTCCACGTTGGGACTTTCCTCAGTTGGGACTTTGCCCGATACCTTTTAGTGCTTGCCGAAAAAGGCAAGGCAAACACTAAATTCCACCGACTCCGACTCCGTCCAAAATCTACCGTAATCTACCGTAATTTTTAGTATTATGCAAATTTTATTTTAAATCTAAGCCTAAGCTTAACCTGCACATCAATATATATTTTGCAGAAATTTGAGGCGGAGTCGGAGTCGGTGGAATTTAGTGTTTGCCAAAGGCAAGCACTAAAAGAGGCAAGCACTAAAAGACACCTACGGACCGACTACATCGAGGCACCGACGGGACCGAGCACGGACCGACCGAGGGGTGAAAGCCTCTGTGGATCCTGGACTATAGACCTTAGTTTTCCTAAGCAACCTAAGCAAAACCTCAAAATCAAATAAAACATTAAATTAAGCTTGATTTTAAGGTTTTGCTTAGGTTGCTTAAGGAAATTAAGGTCTAAATTTTAGTAACAAGAGAGGCTTTCACCCCTCGGTCGGTGTTGTCAGTGCGTCAGTGTAGTAGGTGTAGTAGGTGTCTTTTAGTGCTTGCCCTAAAAGACACTTACTACACCTACACCTACTACACCGACCGAGGGGTGAAACCCTTTCTTGTTACTAAAAATAAGTTTTCCTAAGCAACCTAAGCAAAACCTCAAAATCAAACAAAAAAAAACAAAAAATTTTCCTAAGCAACCTAAACAAAAACTCAAAATCAAACAAAACATTAAATTTAGCTTGATTTTAAGGTTTTGCTTAGGTTGCTTAGGTAAATTTTTAGTAACAAGAGGACTTTCCACCCCTGGTTCGGTGTAGTCGGTCCGTCGGTGTAGTAGGTGTCTTTTAGTGCGAGGAAAACACTAAATTCCACCGACTTGGACTCTGCCTCAAATCATGGATCCCTATACTCCTGGACAGTCCGCGTTTTGAGAGGGCTTTGCAACAGATAAATCACTGGCAGATATTACATGTACTCACATCCGCAATTTTCGGGCTAAGAACTTTTTGTACATAGTTTTTTTTTATAAAATTATGTGGTTTTGATTGTATCAATGTATTTTTATATTTTTAAAATGGGTTTTTGAAAATTTTATAGCATAATAAAATTTTTCCCTAGTACTAAAATTTTCCCATTTTTACGCGTTTTTAAATAAAATATTAACAGAAATAACGAATATTTTTACCACTTTATTTAAAAATAAATTATATAGTTACTAAGCAAAAAAATGGAAATTGTTAGTCGTATTATGTTACTATGGGCAATCGTTAACAAAAGATTATACTATAGTCGTTAAGGAACAACCTTCAAGTTTTTATATGTTAATAAATGTTTTTATGGTAAAGCTTAAAGAATAATATTTTGTAAAATTTATTAACTAATTAGTTACTACTAAATAAACTAAAAAGCTTAACATTCATACAGCAATATTAGGTATTTTATAAAAGGTAATAAGTTTTCAATAAATCAATTTTGTTCAAAATTCTTTTTATTTCATTACTATTTATTAAATATTAAACATTATATTGCAAACAATTAGCCCGATCGCGTGCATTGGTCTGTAATTATCTAGTGATGTGCCTCGGAGCTTTAGAACTCTGGAGCTCTGGAGCAGAGACCCGGAGCGGGGCTCCGCTTTTAGAAGTTTTGTAGCAACTCCCGAGCTCCAGAGCTCCGGAGCTCCGCCCTATTTTTTCTGCCCTAATATTGCCTAATGCATGGAATATTTTTTTGTTTATTTAGTAGTAAATAATCAGTTAATTATTATTCTTCTAGCTTTATTCCAAAAATATTTATTGGCACAAAATACTTAAGGAATGTTCCATTTTTAATGGCTATAGTATAATTTTTCGTTAATTATTGTCTAAAGTAAACATACAACTACTACTAATTTTTATTTTTTTGCTTAGAAATTTAGCGCTATATGTGAAAATTAAGTGATAAAAATATTTCTTTACTTGTTTCAATATTTTGTAAAAAATAGCAAATAATGTGAAATTTTAGTACTGAATGGAATTTTATTATGCTATAAAATTTTCTAAAAAACAATTTTTAAACTATAAAAAAACATTGATACTATCAAAATCACATAATTGTATGAAAAAAATATATACAAAAACTTTTAAACACGAAAATTAAAGATTTGGGCAAATGTAGAATCTGTCAGTGATGTATCTGTTGCACACCCAGAAATCCATTCCATCCAGTACAGGTGTACAGGGGGGTTCCCGGAAATTTCGTCTTTTACATTTCGTCTTTCAACATCTCGTCTTCTACAACTCGTCTTCGGAAAGCTCGTATTTTAAACATCTTGTCTTTGGAAAACTCATCTTTTGGATGCGATTTTGTAAACGTACTTTTCAAAAGACACAAGTTTCACAAGTTTAAAGCATAAAATTAAAAACTTTTTTTCCAAAGTCTTAGCAAAAGCCGAAAATTAGGCAAAATTTTACCGCAAATAAACTTTTACTAAATTATTTATTTTTAAAAACTAAAAACCTAAGCCTAAGCAAAACCTAAAAATCAAGCAAAACTTTATACATGTAAATTTTTATTTAATGATGTGCTTTTTGAATTAGAAAATAAAAACCTTATTTTTCCTAAGCCTAAGCGAAACCTAAAAATCAAAGAAAATTTTATCGACAGGGCGCAAACTCGCTATTTAAAAAATACGTTTACAAAATCGTATCGAAAACACGAGTTTTCCGAAGACGAGATGTTTAAAAGACGAGTTTTCCGAAGACGAGTTGTAAAAGACGAGATGTTGAAAGACGAGATGTAAAAGACGAAACTTCCGGACACCGTAGAGGGGTCCGTGCTCAAATAGGCAAACACTAAATTCCACCGACTTCGACTCCGCCTCAAATATGTCACAACTCCCGCTGTGTTAATGTTTCAGAAATATGACGTCTTATAAATACGAGTTGTAATGTAACACTGTCGAGCGGATGGTGTAACGCAGCACGTCAATAGATGAGGTACTGAGGCTGGAAATTACAAGTTCAAGTCCTGTATCAGCTCATTTTTCAGCCAAAAAAGCTAAAAACAGCAAATTGTTTCGCAATCTTTCTTTCAAAAATTCGATTTATTCGGCCTATATATCTGGACGTTACCGTTGGTGAGCGATACACGTACCCATTGGTTCACCACATATGTGCCCTTGCCCGCCTTGCCGTGAGCGGAAGGTTGAAACTCCGGGTTATCTAAGGGCAGGCGTTGGACTCGTGGTGGATTTGTGGCTCGGACCTTATATGGTTGTCAGATTGGAAGGCTGCGCGCTTCAATCTTGGTGGGAAGGTGTCACAACTCCCGCTGTGTTAATGTTTGCAGAAATATGACGTCTTATGGATACGAGGTGTAATGTAACACTGTAGAGCAATGGTCTGACGCAACCGCTAAGTAGCAGTGGATAAGGTACTGAGGCTGGAGATTACAGGTTCAAGTTCTGTATTGCTCATTTTTCAGCCAAAAAAGCTAAAAACAGGAAATTGTTTCGCAATCTTTCTTTCAAAAACTCGATTTATTCGGCCTCATATTTCTGGACGTGACAAATATCTGCAAATTATATATTGATGTACAGGTTAAGCGGAATTAACAAAATCTCGAACAAAATGAACCAATTTGAATGTTTTTTGAATCAATTTACCTCTTTTACGTGTAGTTTTGCTTGATTTTTAGGTTTTGC
>JASAMX010006839.1:0-15596 GCA_030248175.1 Microlaimidae sp. YZB2_3
CTCACGGTCTGGAATTGCCCTCCGGAATATTAGTGGCTTGTGCCCCCCTCTAAAAAAATAAAAAATATCCAAAATTATGGCGCCATTTTTGACTTATTATGACGACTTCACGGCAAAATTTTTGCAGTTTTTAACCTATTTCAATGGATTTTAAGCCATTTGAGACCTATTTTTACTTAAATTTCTCCTTTTTGTCCTTTTTTTATTTTTTCCTTCTTTTTTTCTTTTTCTTCCCTGCCTGCCCCCCCCCTCTGTTTCAAAAGAATTGGCCCCCCGTACCCCCCTCGTTTTGAAATTGCCCCCCCCCAATAAAACCCCAGGGGAGGGCAGTGCACAGGTAGACCTGTGCACTGCCCCTTCCTCCCGGGCTTTTATTGGGGGGGGGGCCAATTCCAAAACGGGGGTGGGGGCACGGGGGGCAACTTTTTTGAAACGGGGGGCAATAAAACGGGGAGACAAAAATGGGGAAAGAAAAACAAAAGAAAAAAAGAAAAAAAAGAGAAAAACAGACGGGAAAAAGGGAAAAAAAGGACAAAAAAAGCGAAAATAAGGTAAAAATAGGTCTAAAACGGCTTAAATACATTGAAATAGGCTAAAAACTGCAAAAAAAATTCGCGATGATGGCGTCATTATAAGTCAAAAATGGTGTCATAATTTTAGAATACTTTTCATTTTTTGACCGGGGCGGGCAAATCCTCCAATAAAGCGGGAGGGGGGGAGCATTTCCAGACCGTGCACAGGTCTAGGTCTGTAATTGGGAAGAAACTTCTTACGAAACCCAGAATTTTTACTCCGCTGGCACAAAAGGGGGATTATCACACCACCCCTACCCCTACAACGCACAACCCCCTGATTAAATTTTTTTCATAACAAAAAATTTTACACTTTAAATCCGACCCTCTCTGTATGAAGCGAGAAAAACTTTGATATTAATTTTATGGTTTTATCAAGATTTGTATAAAGTTTTGTAGCATATATAATGTAATTAAATAATCGCTCCTATCTAATTAACAAGTGCGTTTCTCTTGAATCTAGCTAAATGTTAGATAACAATAAACAAATTCAAATAAAAACGCTGCAAGCGATTTTACAACTATATACAAAATACTGCGACTCATTCGCCGCAAACAAAGACGTCTGCCTTTTGAGCAGCAGTCGTCTTTAATCGTCGTTACCCTGACATAATGAGTCAGAAGTGTCAAAAAATACTTTTACTTGTGACTCTTTTCTATCTTTTGCCACACAAACACAGACACAGTATATTTCAAATCTGTGCACGGTCTGGAAATGCCCCCCCCCCCGCCAAAAAATGAAAAAGTACCCTAAAATTATGACGCCATTTTTGACTCATGATGACGCCATCATCACGAATTTTTTGCAGTTTTTAGCCTGTTTCAATGGATTTTAAGCCATTTTTGACCTATCTATACCGTATTTTCGCTTTTTTTTGTCCCTTTTTTTCTTTTTTTCTCTTTTTTTTTCTTTCTCCATTGCTTGCCCCCCCCCCGTTTCAAAAAAGTTGTCCCCCGTGCCGTGCCCCCGTTTTGGAATTGCCCTTGGGAAAACCTTGGGGGGCAGTGCACAGGTCTGCAAACACTATAAACCATTATAAGTTAGAATCACGTTGATTTTAAACTGATAGTGACTTTTTATGTCAGATCAACGATTTTATGGTTTGTTTGAATAAATTTACCCTATTAGCGGAACTTACCGATTTCATAGCGGCTGTCTTTTTCGATAAATCTTCGATTAATTTGTCGTTCTCCTGTTCCAAAAAAGATCCGTGGGAGTTTGCCGCCGCCATATTAGGTGAAGAATTGTTACCAGCTAAAATAAGCGTTTTGCACAAAAAGATTACCGGTACATAAAGTGCGTTGGGGGAAAGAGAGAACGGCAGAGCTGTGCACGGTCTGGAAATCCCCCCCCCCGTTTTATTGGAGGATTTGCCCCCCCCCGCCAGAAAATGAAAAAGTACCCTAAAATTATGACGCCATTTTTGACCTATGATGACGCCATCATCGCAAATTTTTTTGCAGTTTTTAGCCTATTTCAATGTATTTTAAGCCATTTTAGACCTATTTTTTCCTTATTTTCGCTTTTTTGTCCCTTTTTTCCTTTTCCCTTCTTTTCCCCTTTTTTTTCTTTCCCTCCTGCTTGCCCCCCCCGTTTCCAAAAAGTTGCCCCTGTGCCCCCCTGTTTTGGAATTGCCCCCCCCCCCCCAATAAAACCCCCGGGGGAGTGCACAGGAACAGTATTATCAAAAACAGGGAATGTGCATGTGGTAAGCGGTTACATATGGCGCAGTGTTATGACACATTAAATTCAGAGGGGTTAGCAGTGTGAACCCTCTTAACATTAATGCGTGTGTTCTGTTATAACTTTCTTTTTTTTTTTTGGTTTTGGTTTTTTGTATTTTTGTAATCCAACTGGGTTGCAATCGCAAATATTTTGTTGTTTTGCTTGTAATTTATCTTGCTAGAAAATAAAATCTTGTATCTTGCATACTTGCATTGCAATTATTTTGAATAGGTACTCACATCATTACACGGTTAAGAAAAAATTTTTTTTAACTCAACACTAAATCAAAACTATGTTTTAACATTGGACGAAGTCTAGAAAATTAAATTAAAAAAACTAAAAATTTGATATTTGATGGACGACAAAAAATATTCCCAAAAAATTTATTCTGTTTGGCTTCAAAAACTAATTATAACTTAGTTTTATTTAAATTTTTGTCTCAGCTAGCCTAAGCATAACCTAAAAATTAATGTTAAAATTTCTGAATAAAATATGCCAATGTTTTTACAACTAAAATTAATTGGCAGGTACATTTTTAAGCAATTTAAATACAAAATTTAAAATTGCCATGAAAATTGAAAATTTGAAAAACATAATTTTAAATTGATTTAATACTTATTTCATAAATTTGCTTTTTAAAAACACTGTCAGAAAAGTTTTTTTAGTTATAAAACACCATTTTATTACTTTAAATTGTGACCCTCAAACGTTTTTGATTGGCATTTGATTTATCAGGTGAGTTTGTAAAACTGATTTTTAAAATGTGTTTCGTTTTCCAAAAATATAATTTTCAGATTTCAAAAGTTGGTAGCTCTAAATGCAGTTTTTAGTGCTCAAAGATTTTTCTCAAAACCGGTTGGAAATGTACCTTATTTCAGTTGTAAAAAATCGCTGTCTTCAAAAACACCGTCAGAAATAAAAAATATGTCAAAATACCGTTTGTAGCTTGTTTTTTTAGGTTTATCTTAGTCTCAAAAAAATTGAATTTAAATGAAAATAAGCCTAATTGAAATTGGTTTTCAAACAGAAATGAAAAAAAATTGTTGTCCATAATGTTTTGGGTGGTTTATGTAACCAATATTTTTTTTAATATTTTTAAGCTTTTTAGCAATAGAAAAAATATTTTTAAAAATTTATTTTGTTGCTTAACTAAAGTTTTTAAACAAACCAAAAAAATCAAACAGCATTGAAAATTGTATACATAAGTATATTGTGTACATGCCAAAAATAATAAATTGTGTACATGCCAAAAATAATAAATATAATATTTTGAACTTAAATTTTCTTAATGTTTAAATTAATTACTTTTAACTAAAGGTGGTTCAAATTCTAAAAATAATCCTAAAAAAGGGTTTGAGTGTGTAATATATAATAAAAATGTGTTTTTTTTTGAATGGATGTGTGTAATATGAAATAAAAGTATGTTTTGTTTGAATGTGTTATATGTGTATTTCAGATCTGTCTGGAAATGCCCTCCCCACCCCGTTTTATTGGAGAATTTGCTCCCCCCGCCAAAAAATGAAAAACTACGGTACCCTAAAATTATGACGCCATTTTTGACCTAAGATGACGCCATTATCGCCAATTTTTTGCAGTTTTTAGCCTATTTCAATGTATTTTAAGCCATTTCAGACCTATTTTTACCCTATTTTCGCTTTTTTTGTCCTTTTTTTTCTTTTCCCTTCTTTTTTTTTCTTTTTTTCTCTTTTTTTTCTCTTTTTTTTCTTTTCCCCCTGCTTGCTCCTCCCCGTTTTATTGTCTCCCCGTTTCAAAAAAGTTGCCCCCCGTGCCCTCCCCCCGTTTTGGAATTGCCCCCCCCCGTTTAAACCCCCGGGGGGGGGGCAGTGCACAGGTCTGAATTCTGTAGTTGCAAGCACTAACAACAACACACATACTAACAACACACATTACGGAGAAACTTGACATTCACATTTTGTAATGCCTTCCCAAAACGAAACGCATATCAGTTTTTTAAATAAAAAAAATATAACTTACATCGATTTCTATTATACATGGACATTTGTAAATACAAAATCCACTGAAATGCTTTGTTGAGGTCTGAATCGATTCGTCAAATCTTTCTTTCCTTCCGTTCACCTCTGAGTTTATATAAATAAAATAATCATCATTTAACGGTATTTAAACAAAATAACAAAACGGAAAGATTTAGTTAATTTAACATAAATTCCAATCTTGTGTGTTTGCTTGTGATGCTTATTGTTTGCCAATTACGCAACACAACGTTGAACGTTTACGTGTCAAAAATAAAAACCAAAAATATGTGTCATGGAGAACATGTTAATGGACTTGCAAGATTTTTTTTAACCATACCAAACCTTCGGGTGTGCGGAACATTACGTCTTTTAAAATCTCGTTTTCTACATCTCGTCTTCGGAAAACTCGCCTTTTGAACAAAAACAGCTCGTCTTCGGAAAATCCGTTTTTGGCTGCGATTTTATAAACGTACGTTTTAAAAACAAGTTTTTAGCTAAACAATAAAATTTTGCTTGGATTTTTAGGTTTCGTTTAGGCTTGGGAAAAAAGGGTTTTTCGTCTTTAATTCAAAGCACACATTAATAAATGCAAAGTTACCACAAGGAAGTTTTGGTTGATTTTCGGGTTTGGCTTTGGCTGAGGTTTCAGTCTTCAAAAACAAATTATTTAATAAAAGTTTATCATAGTACATTTAATTTAGCTTGATTTTTTTTGGTTTTCCTTAAGCTTTAGCGAAAAAAGGTTTATATTCCACGACTTAAGTCGCCAATTCTTAAAAAAACCGTCTTAAAAAAATACGTTTGTGAAATCGGCCTCAAACGACGAGCTTTCCGAAGAACAGATGTGGAAGGTGCCAACTGGTAGTTGATTTGGAGACGGTCCTAACTTGAAAACGATGCATTGATTTGATGGATGTTGTTTCGCGTCGTTCCGCATTCCCACCACGTGCAGGCCAGGATTAGCAACAAATACAACCATATTTACACGCAATAAAAGCATGGACAGACAACAACCAACTCACACTAAAGACAAGCAAAACAACATCCATACTATTCACACCAGACCCTGCAGAGTACAACAAAAATCTATTACTACAAATAAACAGCACAACACTCATCACAACCAAAAACCCAAAAATCTTGGGGCTCACTTTTTACTCCAAGCTCACATTCAACACATACATCGGAACTACACTACGGGTGTCATTAGTACTAAAGCTAAAGCTAAAGTGCTTTAGTACTAAAGGGTGTTTTGGGCTTAGTATTAAAGCTAAGGCGCGGCTAAACTGAAATTAGCTGGCAAAAGCTCGGCAAAAGGTATGGGCCCGGCAAAACGTTAGTTTTTGCCAGGAAAATGAAAAATCACCCAAAAAAGATTGACCAAAAAAATGACTATAAAAAAACCAAAAAAAAAGTGTTTACCAATCAAACACATGATATATTATTTAATGAGATTTATATCCATGAAATGGAGAGGTATAGTGGGGTCCTTTAAACTTCAAAATTTTGGACCTCCCTCCTAGACAAAAATCAAGTTCTCCTCAGAAAATACTTCAATTTTTTTAACCTGACTCTCCTTCAGAATTTTAAATCTGACACCTCTAAAGTATTTTGTTTTGAAAACCCACAAGGCACATCCCGACCCTCTTCTAGATTTCAAAATTTTCTATACATCGATACATGCTTCCCAGTATTCAAGATGCAATTTACTAGTGTTGTAAAAAGTTACTTTTACTTTTACTTAAAGTAATAAAAGTAACGGATTTTGGATTACTTTTACTTTTACTTTTACTCGACTTTTAAAATTTCAAATACTTTTACTTTTACTCTTACTCGACTTTTGAAATTTCAAATACTTTTACTTTTACTCTTACTCGGATTTTCCACTGCAAATACTTAAATTAATTTAAGTAAAGCTTAAGTAATTTCAATGGGTTGATTTCCTATGGGCTTGTTGTAAAGTAAATGGCAAAAGACAATTTTTTATGTCGCTAACACGCTAAAACCATTTATTTTGACTAAAAAACTTATTAAAATGATAATTATGCATAAAATTAGCAAAAAAACTTTAGAACGGAGCTCTGGAGCTCCAAAAACCGGTATTTTGCTCCGGTTCAAAATTACTTTTTATACTTTTATTATACTTCTACTCTTACTTTTACTTAAAAAAATAGGTCTTATTTTTACTTTTACTTTATTTAAATAAAATTTTGACCATTACTTTTACTTTTACTTTACTTAAATTAAAAAATCACAAATTACTTTTACTCTTACTTTACTTAAATTAAATTTTTTCAATTTACTTTTACTTTTACTTAGAATAATTCAAAATCAATACTTTTAACAACACTACAATTTACCCCGCGTAACCACCACCTCAACCCCTTCCCCCACTCTTAGCTGCCAAAAAACCATGCTTATCTGAAGTTGAATATACTATATTTTTAATTCAAAAGAAACATAAAATTAGTATTTTGAACAATAATGCTAATCAAAGCGATTAAAACGAATTTTGGTTTCAAGGTATTATGAATATATGGGGTTTTATTTTTTTGTGTTTCTTATTTTTGTTTAAAGGTGCGGTGCACAGTCAAACTTTTTGTCTTCGATTTTGATATTTTTGTGAAAACCTTACCCCTGCCCCCAATAGGCCACAAAAATTTTTTCAACAAAATATCTCTAGTGGTTCAGGAGTAGGCGTCTTTTGACAATTCTGTACGTGAAAGATTGCTCAATGGGTATAACGATTTTTGTTACAAATTATGCATTAAAAAAAGCGGCTACTCTCTACTTTATTTTGATAAGAATGATTATACGTTAAGATTTGTGCAGTATTTTGCGTTTCTCGTACAAAAAACACTCGATTTTTTCGCTAAAAACACGAAGTGAGAGAAAGAAAGGTTGGCAAACTTCACAAAATCACTGCCGTCGTTTCGTGTTTTTAACGAAAAAATCGCGGGTTTTTTGTACGGGAAACGGAATATTTCGACAAATACTGAACCAATCTTAACGATCAAGGTATCAAATTAGAGTAGAAAGTAGCCACTTTCGTTGAGTGCATAATTTGTAACGTAAATCTTAATACCCATTGAGCAATTTGTCATGTACATAATTGTCGAAAAATGCCATTTTTGAGGGGTAATAACTCCTTAACCACCCACTGCAGATATTTTGTTGAACAAATTTTTGTGGGCTATTGGGGGCAGGGGTAAGGTTTTCACAAAAAAATGTCAAGATCGAAGACAAAAAGTTTGACTCCGCACCGCATTTTTAAGCATTAGAAAATACTGATTTTTTTTACTTTTCTGAAATATTTTTCGAGTTTCTAAGTGCTTAATATTAAAATAATCTTATTTTTACTATTTCATATGGGCATTTTGTAAAGTTTATTTTGCAAAAAGCGTTTTTTTTTTTAATAAAAAATGTTGGTTAAATGTTTTTTTGTTTGGATATTCATTTCAGAAAAACTATTCTTGATAGTCAACCATTTTTGATATAGCTATTAACATTTAAAGTTAAAACTGGAATACAGTTGTAAAATTAAGCCTAAAAATAATATTTTTAAAATATAAAACTAAAACCTGATGCAATAAACGTTAAAAATGTCTTTAGTGTTGAGTTTTAATTGTAAACTAAACAATGCAATACTAAGAATTACCTTAAAATTGGGATAATTTTTAAAATTTAAGAACAGTTCTATATTTGTTAGTTTGGCAAAAGCTAAGGCTAAAGTGCTTTAGTACTAAGTCTTATTTGGGCTTAGTACTAAAGCTAAGGCTAAACGATTTTTGAACCTTTAGTACTAAAGCTAAGGCGCGGCTAAAATGAAATTTCCCGGAAATGCACACCCGTAAACTACACAAAGCAAAGCAGGCAAAACACTCAAAATCATAAACGCACTCACTGCATTATCGTGGGGTAAACTAATAGAAACATTTATACACACATACAAGGCAATCACTCGACCAATAATCGAGTACGCCAGCAGTTTGGGGCCACAAAACATCAAGCACACAAATCAACAAACTGCACACAATCCAAAACACTGCTCTCAGGGTCGCAACACGGCACACCACAGACACAAACACACACATCATACACACTGTGTGTAACACAGAGGCTAAAATCCTCTCAAAAGCAACACACATTCAACTCCACGCAAAACAAGCAAAATTGGCAGCCATGTACACAAACAATCCACTCAACTACTTAACACAACAACCTGCACCCAGCAGGCTCAAAAAGCAAACAATCTTTCACAACAGCAACTACACAACAACGGATGTAAAAGACGAGATGTTTAAAGATGTAATGTAAAAGACGAAAATTCTAGAAACCAAACCTAACGTAAACAACAACGAATTCAATAAACTTTATAAGTTAAGATGTTATATATAAAATATTTAAAAATAATTTGACTGTGTTACTGTAATATAACCATTTTTGAATTATTATCTATATATAAATAGACGTAATGTCTGTCTGTGTGTGTGTTCCCTAACTCCTCCATAACCACCCAACAGAATTAGGTGAATGAAGTATCATTGGAAAGCTTATACCCCAGGGAATGTAGTAAGGGGGTTGAAATTAAAAAAAAATAACATGGACATCTTTAAACGAGACAACGCATTTTCACCAGAGGGGGGACCATATGGATTTTGAAGTTGAAAAATGTTTTCTCTTTGAATTGGCTTAAACTTATAGGTAAGAGTAATAAATCAATGAAAAACCAGAATATCACGTGTTATTTTTTTTGAAAAATGAACAAGGACATCTTTATGCTGGACAACGTTTTTCCTTCAGAAGAAATGACATTCCTCCCTAACCACAAAAATGATTGCGATAAATAAAATATCTTTGTAAAGCTTTCAACTTGGATAATATCATAAAGGGGTTCAAATTTAAAAAAAATTAGCATGGACATCTTTAGGCTGGACAGCGCATTTTCATCAAAGGGGGGCACATGGATTTTGGAAGCTAAAAATTTTTTTGTATTTGAATTGACTCAAACTTATTAGTACGAGTAATTAGTCAAAGTATAAAAAAAAATCCAACAAAATCTATTCACATCCCTCTACCTGTGGTTTTTTGGGTCTTGCGAACCTACGATTAATATAATGTCTAATGCCTAAGCATTGATGTCTAACACTGATGTTTGATGGTGAAAGGCGAATAAATAAAATATTTATTTTACATTACATTATACAAAGAAAAAATTAATAACATTAACAGTTTCACATTATAAATTAACACCGAACATTATTTACTTTAGTATTGGTCTTGCTGCGAAGTTTTCTGTTAATTGCGCATGTATTGCAAATGACCAGTCATTTTGAACACAATTTTTCAACAGGATTTTTTAATACGGCTTTGATATTCCAAAACGAAGAAACGGCACTATTGCTTAATGAAACAAAGAGACGTAAGGAATAATTTGCATACGATGCGGTTTTATTTGCATGAAAAAGTTGGCGCGCAGCTGATTGGTCGTTCCGTATGATGCTCACTTCAGCAATAGTACGTTCGGTGATTTCGCACGGTTTTCCAACAAAAAATTATAATAATAACTCGATTCGACAATTGCGAGCACAGTTCACACCAATGGATGCCAGATGCCTTCACAGCGTGCCGGATGGAACGAACCAAGGTTGAACGAAACCCTGGTTACTGGCAAAAGACACACACAGACCTGTGCACTGCCCCCCCCCCCCGGGGTTAAAACGGGGGGGGGGGCAATTCCAAAATGGGGGGGGGGGCACGGGGGCAACTTTTTTGAAACGGGGGGGTAATAAAACAGGGGGCAAGCAGAGGGAAAGAAAAAAAAAAGAAAAAAAAAA
Organism: Microlaimidae sp. YZB2_3; assembly: GCA_030248175.1. NCBI lineage: Eukaryota > Metazoa > Nematoda > Chromadorea > Desmodorida > Microlaimidae > Microlaimidae sp. YZB2_3. Next base: position 10,130 of record JASAMX010006839.1, read on the forward strand.
AAGGAAAAAAAGGGAAAAGGGAAAAAAGAGACAAAAAAAGCGAAAATAAGGTAAAATAGGTCTAAAATGGCTTAAAATACATTAAAATAGGCTAAAAACTGCAAAAAAATTCGCGATGATGGCGTCATCATAGGTCAAAAATGGCGTCATAATTTTAGGGTACTTTTTCATTTTTTGGCGGGGGGGGGCAATAAAACGGGAGGGGGGCAAATCCTCCAATAAAACGGGGGGGGGCATTTCCAGACCGTGCACAGGTCTGCACACACACTTCACACCTCAATATCTCTTGCGTGACTTTGATCGATTTTTGAAGATTCACTTACGTGTAAGTGAGATTGGGGAATCAAAAGTGCGTCAGCAACTTTAGACTCTTCTCAGTTCTTTGGCTGGTAAACAGTGCGAAAAAATACTGAACGTACTATTCATCATACTGAACGTGTGGTGACGTGCCAAATCCCCATAAAAGTAATGTAAAATCCCCATGGCAAAATTCCCCATAACGTAGTGTAAATTCCCCATAACAATCAGAAATGCGTTTGCAAACTAAAATGTGTTTAAAAAACCAAGTTTTAATCATAAAAGCATTAAAACTGTTTTAATTTTTTTTCCTAAGCCTAAGCAAAGCCCTAAAATCAAGCTAAATTTTATCATGATAAAATTTTGTTGTATTTTCCAAGTGTCAAACTTTAGAGGAAATATTGCAAACGCATTATATTTATGGGGAATTTACACCACCTTATGGGGATTTTGGCCTATGGGAAATTTGTCCATGGGTTTTTTATACGGACCCGAACGTGTAATAAGATGTGCGCATCCCATGCTCATGGAAATTAAACGACAACGTTATAAAATTATTTATTACGTGAGATTCATGAACTGGGTATAATGAACTAAAAAATTTTTCAAAAAGGAATTTTTCAACCATCAAAATGAGACACAAGACCGCTGAGAGTTTTTTTTTTACAATTTTACATAATATTCCCCGCTTTTTCTTGAAATTCCTTTTCAAAACGTGGAAAATAGGTTTTCCGTCAAGGCTCAGAACAGTTTGCTGTTTAATATCCCAGCACTAACCAACTTTCAAAAATCGACGATCCTTAAACAACTCTTAAAATTTACGCGAAATTAAATAGTTGAATTGCGCATATCAACAACAGTTAAGTGAAATCTCTCGCGTAAGTCGTCTGCACGTTTCAAAATATCCTTTCTTTGACGATCAATTCTAACATTACAATGGCCGCACGCTTAACAAAAAACACTTTCATAAAATATTATAGATTACAAGAAACAAAATCCTCGCTCACTCCTGAAACTTCCACTCGCTTTAGCACATTTGACAGGCTTGTTGGCTTGGACTGCTCAAAATATCCTCTTAAAATTACAATGGCTGCGCCCGCAACCAAAAAATCTTTCGTGAAATATCATAGACTGCGAGAAGCACAGCGCTAACTCCTGGAACTTCCACTCCCCTCGGCACATCGGGCAGGCCTGCTGGCCACTGGGACTGTTCAAAATATCCTCTAAGCAATTCTAAAATTACAATGGCTCGGCTACACTCCTAACAAAAATCATTTCATGAAATATCATGGATTGCAGCTAAATGCCAAACGCTCACTCCTTGAACTTCCACTCGCTTCGGCACATCGGGCAGGCCTGCTGGCCGCTGGGACTGTTTAGCCACTTGACAATGCAGTGCATATGAAAGCAGTGGGTGCACTGGCCCCAGACCAGCGGGCAGTCGTCGCCCGGCGTGTTGCAGTCTGTACAGCAGGCGTCGAATGCGAACCTGTAAAATATTACCAAATTTATTTGAAAACGTCATATTTTTTTTAATAATGTTTTAAAAATTTGGTCACTTCCCTTGAAGCAGCATACATAAGGCAGAACGATTAGCACTAATAGCGCAACCAAACACTTAAACATAATAAGAATACCTATTAGGGTAACTGACTTAATTTCGGCCACGCCTTAATTTCGGCCACCAATTTAGGGTGTTAGAAAATTGGCTTATTTTTAAAACACAAAAGAACTAGCGCAAAAGTAACTGGACTAATGTTGAATAAAGTGTTTTTGCAAAAGTTTTTTATTTTTGTTATTTTCCTAATTTTTGCTTTGTGTTTAAACTGCATCAAATTTAGAACGAAGCAATATATAACCTTAAAATATCTTCTATTTAAGGCTCAAAGTTGTTAATTTTCATGTTTTGATATTTTCTTCAAAATCATTTTGCAATGCGTTTAACTAACTGCGCATTTTAAGATTCCGTTAATTTCGGCCACCTGAAAACTTAGGTGAAAGAACCTGCCGTTTTTTGCTGTTTTTAAATATCATTGTACTACCGTATTTACAAAGAATTTTTTTGCTCGTTTGACTTTGTTTTGACGTTTTTTAAGCCAAAAATAAAAACTGAACAAAAAATACAAATTATTAAAACTTGTTTTTTTAAGGTTTTGACATAATTATTTAAAGTCTTGCTAATAACTATTAAAGTTCGCAAACGGGAAAAATTAAGTTATATGTACCAAGAACAATACCTAAGGGTAAATTTGAAACCTTTAGAAATTTTTATTGTTCGTTTAAGCAATAGTTATGGCCAGTTTTTTGTAGGTGGCCGAAATAAATGGCACGCGCCTTAACTTCGGCCACTTTAAAAAAAAAGTTTAAACGTTCACTGATTTTTAAGTGTAACAGAAATATTCAAATTTTGCACTGGAAAAACAAATATAGCTATTGTTTGATTTTTAGGCCAAATTTTGGCTTGATTGAAAAAGCCAGAAAAAACTTATTCAAAAAATAAAAAAAGTTGGCCGAAATTAAGTCAGTTACCCTAATTATCGTCTTTTGAAAACATTACGACAACACCAGCAAATTTTTACTTTTCATTTACTCTGGCACCCATAGGTGAGCGCGGGAAGAGGGTTGGGAGCATAGGTGGACAGCTTCTCGGATTTTGGGGGGGGTATACTCAACCCCCGAAATTTGGGGGGGGGGTTCCGAAAAATTTTTTTGTGGTATACCTCAAATACCCCATTTTTAGCGTTTTTAGTACTGGGACCCCCCAAATTTTAGGGGGGGGGGGTGTCCGGGGTACCCCCAAATTTTAGGGGGGGTGTCGGCTATAATCGGGATTTTTTTTGGGGGGTATAACCCCCCAACCTCCCCACCCCTGCCCACCTATGGTTGAAAGGTTATACCTTTAACAAAATCTTTAAACTATCGTACCGTACCGACATCCGCTTAAAATTTTAAGATAGCTCGGACACACCCTCCCCCTTTAAATATGGGGGGTCCCAGCACTAAAAACGCTAGAAATAGGGTATTTGGAGTATACTATACTCAAAAATTTTTTTTAAAACACCCTCCTAAATTTCGGGGGTCGGATATACCCCCCTTAAACTCGGGGGAAGCTGCCCGTGTGCCCACCCATGAGCACACACATCTGTTACCTGCATATGCCGCAGGAGTCGTCGTTGGCCTGCCACTTCCACACGGCCACTCCGTACCAGTGCCGTACGCGTACTCGCAGGCGGCTGTTCTTGGCTACCGGGGCGTCCACCGGCGGGGCTGCGGCCTCCGGCCCCGTTTCTCCCGCCCCTTTTTTACTTTCCGCGTCCAAACTGGGCGCCGCGGGCTGGAGATTCTCGCTTTCTTGAAGAATGCCAGAGTTTTACATCCTGCGAATTCCCCAAAATAGTCAGTACGTCTTCGTGTACATACCACACGCATTCAATACTGCCATAATTTCAGCGCGGACCAAAGTATGCCACTGCAAGAAGCGGAAAGCGAGAATCTCCAGCCCGCGGCGCCCAGTTTGGACGCGGAAAGTAAAAAAGGGGCGGGAGAAACGGGGCCGGAGGCCGCAGCCCCGCCGGTAGAGGCCCCGGTAGCCAAGAACAGCCGCCTGCGAGTACGCGTACGGCACTGGTACGGAGTGGCCGTGTGGAAGTGGCAGGCCAACGACGACTCCTGCGGCATATGCAGGTAACAGATGTGTGTGCTCATGGGTGGGCACACGGGCAGCTTCCCGGATTTAAGGGGGGAGTATATCCGACCCCCGAAATTTAGGGGGGTGTTTTAAAAAACTTTTTGGAGTATAGTATACTCCAAATACCCTATTTCTAGCGTTTTTAGTGCTGGGACCCCCCATATTTAAGGGGGGGAGGGTGTGTTCGAGCTATCTTAAAATTTTAAGCGGATGTCGGTACGGTACGATAGTTTAAAGATTTTGTTAAAGGTATAACTTCTCAACCATAGGTGGGCAGGATGGGGGTTGGGGGGTTATCCCCCCAAAATCCCGATTATAGCCGACACCCCCTCCCCCTCCTCCCCCTAAAATTTGAGGGTACCCCGGACAACCACCCCCACCCCCTAAAATTTAGGGGGTCCTAGTACTAAAAACGCTAAAAATGGGGTATTTGTGGTATACCACAAAAAATTTTTCGGAACCCCCCCCCCAAATTTCGGGGGTTGAGTATACCCCCCAAAATCCGAGAAGCTGTCCACCTATGCTTCTAACCCTCTTCCCACGCTCACCTATGGGTGCCAGAGTAAATGAAAAGTAAAAATTTGCTGGTGTTGTCGTAATGTTTTCAAAAGACAATAATTAGGGTAACTGACTTAATTTCGGCCACCTTTTTATTTTTTGAATAAGTTTTTCTGGCTTTTTCAATCAAGCCAAAATTTGGCCTAAAAATCAAACAATAGCTATATTTGTTATTCCAGTGCAAAATTTGAATATTTCTGTTACACTTAAAAATCAGTGAACGTTTAAACTTTTTTTTTAAAGTGGCCGAAGTTAAGGCGCGTGCCATTTTTTTCGGCCACCTACGAAAAAAACTGGCCATAACTATTGCTTAAACGAACAATAAAAATTTCTAAAAGGTTTCAAATTTACCCTTAGGTATTGTTCTTGGTACATATAACTTAATTTTTCCCGTTTGCGAACTTTAATAGTTATTAGCAAGACTTAAATAATTATGTTGTTCAAAACCTTAAAAAAACAAGTTTTAATAATTTGTATTTTTTGTTCAGTTTTTATTTTTTGCTTAAAAAACGTCAAAACAAAGTCAAACGAGCAAAAAAATTCTTTGTAAATACGGTAGTACAATGATATTTAAAACAACAAAAAACGGCGTCTCTTTCACCCGAAAGTTTTCAGGTGGCCGAAATTAACGGAATCTTAAAATGCGCAGTTAGTTAAACGCATTGCAAAAAATGATTTTGAAGAAAATATCAAAACATGAAAATTAAATAGTTGAAGCCTTAAATAGAAGATATTTTAAGGTTATATATTGCTTCGTTCTAAATTTGATGCAGTTTAAACACAAAGCAAAAATTAGGAAAAAACAAAAATAAAAAACTTTTGCAAATATTATTCAACATTCAAGTCCAGTTACTTTTGCGCTAGGTTCTTTTGTGTTTTTAAAAATAAGCCAATTTTCTAACACCCTAAATTGGTGGCCGAAAT
>JASAMX010006840.1:0-14388 GCA_030248175.1 Microlaimidae sp. YZB2_3
AGTTGCACACAAATTTAAAAGGAAATCGCAGTAAAACGCATAGTAGCATTTATAAAAAAAAGCCAAAAAAATACCAAAGCAAAATAGTGGTGTAGTTACACTACAAAGCGGCATGAGACAATAAAAAACGAAGTCATAATAATTTTTTAGCGGTCTTTTACATGAAATTTTGAATTTTTAAAAGAAATGTGTTATAGCTTTACCATGTAATTTTACCAAAAACAGACTATTATATTATAAAGTTAAAACGAAATCATAGAATTTCATTGGTTTAGTGGGTGTTTTTGTCAAAATTTTTATTCTCCACACGTCTTGTGGCGTGCATTAACCAATAAAATCACCAAAAATGCCAAATTGGCCCAACCCAAAGTTCATAGGCTTATAATAAGCTCAATAATGGGTTTTTTGCACAAACGAATGCTTAAAACGAAATCATAGAATTTCATTGGTTTAGTGGGTGTTTTTGTCAAAATTTTTATTCTCCACACGTCTTGTGGCGTGCATTAACCAATAAAATCACCAAAAATGCCAAATTGGCCCAACCCAAAGTTCATAGGCTTATAATAAGCTCAATAATGGGTTTTTTGCACAAACGAATGCTTAAAAGATTGCTTGTGGCGCCTAGAATACATTTTTGGCAGTTTTGTAAAAAACATCAAAAACAAAAAAGGTCATTTTTTTGGAACCCCAAAAAAATTTTGGGGGTCCATACCCGAAAAAAAATTTTATTGTGTAGGAACGAAAAAAAAATTGGCGGACATTTAATATATAACAATATGATCAATATGGGTCCGCTTCGTTTTAGTCCCGCTTCCTTTTAGTCCCGGAAAAAAATCACTGAGAGCTTCATTTCAGTCCCGCTTCGTTTTAGTCCCGCTTCCTTTTAGTCCCGCTTCGTTTGAGTCCCGCTTCGTTTTAGTCCTGGCGGAAAATGCGTTTATAAACTAGTTCCTGCTACGTTGCTTCGTTTCAGTCCCGGAAAAAACGCTGGGAGCTTCATTTCAGTCTTGGCGAAAAATCCGTGGCGAAAAATCCGCGCAAGTCATTTTGCCGCAATATTTTGTTTTATACAAAGACCTTTGTACTACAATTTTCTAAGCTTCATTTTGCATTGATTTAAGAATTTTAGAATTTTTTCATTTATTTAAACTGTTTTTAGTTTTTTTACCCATTTAGTTTACTGTAATTAAAGAGACACTGTCACAAATCAAATTTCTATAACGCCCTAAATGGACTACTCTTTTAATACAAAACCTTAATCTTAATGTGGACGTCAAAAATATTTTTAGTTTTTCGCCCCGTTAAGTTTATTGCAATTATATAAGGACTGTCGCAAACCAAATTTCTATAATGCCCTGAATGGAGTACTCTTTTAATACAAAAGTACTCTTTTAATCTTAATCTACTTCAAATTAAATATTATGGTTTCTCTAGCCCAATTCAAGAACATTTATAAATTTTAATTATATCGGTTCAGTAACAAAGTTGTGTGATCCGGGCGTTACAGGAATTTGATTTGTGGTATTACTCCTTTAAAAACCAAACAATAAATTTGGAAATACTTTTATATTTTATTTTTTTTATATTAATTTTAGAAAATTCCTTTATTTTATATCTGCAACATTTTTATTATTATCGCATCCAAATACACAAAAGAAAACAATAAACTCAGAATCTATAATATAAAACATAAAAACGTTAATAAAACATTTTTTTCATTTAATTTGCTTTTATGTCACTAATTTGTTGGTATACGTTTTAACCAAAATTTTGTTTTACAATTAAATGTTTGTAAGAAATCATAAAAGGAATCACATATCAATAAAAAGGATCATATAAAAGTAAATAGAATAGTTTTTTTAACATAAATGAATCTAATATACATAAGTTTGAAATCGCTCATTTACTGGTCGGAGCTGCGGTGATATCTTCCTCTTAAATGGTCGGAGCTCCAGAGCATGATATTGGAGGTTCGGAACACATACATATATTTATGTATATAAAACTGTGTTATTTCGTATTTTTTTTACAATAACCGATGATCAAAATGAACGAAAATTTAAAATTCTTACAGTTTGATTGATAGTAAGACAACCTCCCGGCTTTGGGGAAGGTATACTCAGGAATGTAAAGAAAAGTAAGGCCCGTGTATCCCTCAAACCCCAATTCGTAGTGTTTAAAACTGGAACCTTCAAATTTTAGTAAGAAATCCTGGGTATAAACCAACAAAATTTTTAACAAACTAAATTTTATTTCCAAACTTTAGGGTCTCCAACGGCCCTAAAAACTACTTAAAATTGCTAATAAATTTTAAGTAATTTAGTTTTTCATGTTTTTTTTTGGATTTGCTTTGATCGATGAAACTCTGCATGAAATTACACTCTTTTAATAAACGTTCTGTTGTAACAAAAATTTCCATGAACAAATAAAAACAAGAAGCTTTTTATAATTTTTTTTTTTGGACACATGAATTAAATTTAATTTAAAAGCCTTCTTTTTGAACATACGCTAATTATTTATAGTCCCGCTTCGTTTGAGTCCCGCTTCGTTTTAGTCCTGGCGGAAAATACATTCATCAACTTGTATCATTTTCCTGCGTGCAGTCTTTTTGTGCAAAATATTTGCATAATTAAAAAAAATCAATTTACTCGCCTAAAGTTCAGAAGGCACAGCCAGCTGTTGTTTTTGTTTTCTTAATCCCCGGATGTTATTTATTACGTAACACGTGTGTAATAAATAATGAATCTGCTACTTTTTAGTCCCGCTTCGTTTGAGTCCCGGAAAAAAATCACTGCGAGCTTCGTTTCAGTCCCGCTTCGTTTTAGTCCCGCTTCGTTTTAGTCCCGCTTCGTTTGAGTCCCGCTTCGTTTTAGTCCTGGCGGAAAATACATTCATCAACTTGTATCATTCCCCCGACAGTGTATTAGCGCGGTCAAAATTTGGCGCAAAATCGCGAAAACCGCGTGCATTTAACGCATCATAAAAAAAAATTGAGCGAGCCGATTTCGCTCAAACTTTCAGAAAAAACTCAAAAAAGCATGTTTTAACAGCATACCAAGCGGCGCTTCTTATCTCGTACTAATAAAAAAATTTTGTTTTTTTTTTTGGGACCAGGTTTTTTCACCGCATCGGCTGTAGTGATGACGTCATCAAAAAACATTTTTTCCTAACATTTTCAAAAGATAGCCAAGAGTCTAAGCTATGCTTCCATATATGTCCCGCACATATTCTAAATTCCGTTAGGGATATATAACATTTCAAAGTTCGAGTTTTGTTGCCAGTCCGCATCATTTTTGTATAGACTATAGTATATAGAAATTGTTTGAAGGGGGTTGTGTGCACCTCAAAATTCAGAATACCTTTAAAACGCATTAAAAAGTAAAAAAAATTCACGCCTTGCGAGAAGTCTTGGTTTTCTATTTTATTTTCGATATTAAATAGTAATGGGCAGAAATGCGGAAACCCCAGAACTGGAATTAAGATTTTTCAAAAATCCAGAACAGTAATTGGAACTCAGACCTGTGCACGGTCTGGAAATGCCCCTCCGTTTTATTGGAGGATTTGCCCTCCCGTTTTCTTGCCCCCCCCCCCGCCAAAAAATGAAAAAGTACCCTAAAATTATGACGCCTTTTTTGACCTATGATGACGCCATCATCGCAATTTTTTTGCAGATTTTAGCCTATTTTAATGTATTTTAAGCCATTTCAGATCTATTTTTACCTTATTTTCGTTTTTTTGTCCCTTTTTTTTCTTTTCCCTTCTTTTTTTTCTCTTTTTTTCTCCTTTTTTTTCTCTTTTTTTTCTTTCCCACCTGCTTGCCCCCCCCGTTTTAATGCCCCCCCCATTTCAAAAAAGTTGCCTCCCCGTTTTGGAATTGCCCCCCCGTTTAAACCCCGGGGGGGGCAGTGCACAGGTCTAGGAACCAGAATTCCAAAATTTGTCTTGAACATTCAGAACTGCCTATAAAACTGTGATACCCTCAGAACTGGAATTAAGATTTTCCAAAAATCCAGAACTGGAATTCCAAACTTTGCCCAGAACATTCGTAACCGGAACTGGCCATCACTAATATTTAAAGTTAAATTTTAAAAGTTTTAAGTTTAAAACTGTTGAACATTAAAAGTATTGCACTAGCGCAAAACAAAAGCAATAAATAGTCAGCGATATTTAACAAAGATATCCCTTAAAAGTTGTACAGAGCGTTTATAGATCAATCGTAGAGAAACGCACAGAAATTTTGAAAAGTCAACTCTACAAGAATCCCAAAATTTTAAAAGTCAATCAACCCTAAAAAAGAGCCAAAACTACTTCTAACATAACACAAAATGGACTTCATAATAAATAAACCCCCTAATTATGGTACTGTCGTGATCTTATAGAAAAATTTAATGTACTTCTTTCAAATGTTCTCATATTTTAGAGTATACCAAAAAAGATTAGCGGCCAAAGGCGGTGGAAAACTTACAAAAAGTATCCCTGCACAACTTCAGACCTGTGCACTGCCCCCCCCCCTCCCGGGGTTAAAACGGGGAGGGCAATTCCAAAATGGGGAGGGGCACGGGGGGCAACTTTTTTGAAACGGGGGGGCAAGCAGGGGGAAAGAAAAAAAAAGAGAAAAAAGGAGAAAAAAAGAGAAAAAAAGAAGGGAAAACGGAAAAAAGGGACAAAAAAACGAAAATAAGGTAAAAATAGGTCTAAAATGGCTTAAAATACATTAAAATAGGCTAAAAACTGCAAAAAATTCGCGATGATGGCGTCATCATAGGTCAAAAAGGGCGTCTTTTAGGGTACTTTTTCATTTTTTGGCGGGAGGGGGGGGAATAAAACGAGGGGGGCAAATCCTCCAATAAAACAAGGGGCATTTCGAGACCGTGCACAGGTCTGCAACTTGTTTTTAATTTAAAACATTATAAAATATTCAAGTGCTCACTTAAGCATGAAAAATTTTTAAAAATTGTTTTAAAAATGTATGGCTGCTGACCCAAATAAAAGGCAGGATTACAACCCCATAGATATGGCCTTGTTTGAAACATAAATTTTGCTTGTAAGCAATTTATGTTATTTATAAATTTTTCAATTTAATTGGAAAAGCTGGTCTTGAGGCATAGTCTACAGTAATATTTGCTAAATAATAAATTTATTTGTTTTTACAAAACAAAGTATATAATACAATAAATATAGAAAACTTAAAATTTTAAACTTCCTTAATTTTAAACTTTTTTTCAAGTGTTTTTACGTTAAAACCCTTGAAAAAGAAGCACGCAGTGGCTTCAAAACGTTGGAATAAAGTTTTATTGAAGCTGTTTTATCTTCAATTTCATTGGGGTTAAAGTTTAACACCAATAAAGCTACGGAATAAAGCTTTATAATACACCGTTTTTGACCTAATAATGTATTATAACTAAAGAGAAATTCTATCAGGGTGAAAATAGATGAGTGGTAAAGTAACCACTCGTTTTTTGAGAAAATATCACGTGCAGAGAAACACATGACGCAACTAAATAATAATTGGTTACATAACCGCTGAAAACTTTTTTTTTAATTTTTCTCGCTCATGGCTTTATTGTTTATTTCTTCCTGGCGGAGAGCGGTTACGCTCTTAATTTAACCCTGGAAGACTTTAGCTTTAATGCTTTTACATTGGCAGACATTGGAAAAAGAGAAAAAAAAAAAACAATAAAGGCTTTCACAAAACTATTTAAAAGTCTTTTAATTTTTCCAGCGGCGGCCGTTAAGAATGGCTTTAAAACATTTAAAAGTGTTTTAATTTTTCTATTCCAACCGGCGGCCACATATGACAAATGGAAAATTAAAACTAGCAGACCTGTACATGGTCCAAAATCCCCCCTTTGTATTTATTAATAGCTGTACCCCACCCCATTTTAATGTCTCCTCTCACTGAAAAATGTACAAAAAAAACATGCGTCCCACCCACTTTTGACCTTTTTTTGCAGTTTTTAGCCAATTTTAACACAGTTTAAGCCAATTTAGACCTATTTTTACATTAGTTTTGCTTTTGTTTCCTTTTTTCTGTTTTTTTTCTCTTTTATTTTTCTTTTTTACCCTTTCTTTCTCTTTCCTTCCTGCTTGCACCCCCATTTTATTGCCCCCCTTTTTGTTTAAAAAAAGCCTTCCACGTGCCCCCAATTATTTGGGAAGGTAGGATTCCCATATGAGTCCCAAAATTAAATTTGATTGTTCTTTAAGTAAAATACACTAATAAAACATCTTTATACACTAAATCAGACACGCAGACTTTGTTTTTGTGGTTATTTTTGAGATTTGAACTTATCAAAAAGAGTTATGAACCAATTCAAAAAATGACCTTTTTTGGTATATGCAATTTATGATGTTAATAAAAAAAAAAAAATTTAATTAAAAACTATGTTTTAACAATGGTAGAAGTCCAAAGAACTTAAAAAATGTAGAAAAAACTAAAAAATTGAAAGTGACATGGACCACCAAAAACATGGACAACCTAATTTGTTTGGCTTTAAACGCGGATTTAAAATCAATTTTTTCTGATTTATTATTCCTAAGCCTAAACAAAACCTAAAACACAAAAAAAATGAAATATAGTTTATATTTATTAAAATAAGTTGTTTTTCATGAATGCAAATTTTTTCAGAACTAAACTTTGGTGGGTATTTAAGCTGTTGTTATAATAAATTGATAGCTACCTTAAAAAAAATAAAAGTATATTTATAACTACCAGACACTTAGTAATACAAAAAATAATATTAGTTTGATTAAAGGCTTAATAAAAAAACTTCTTTAATAACATAAATTATATTTATACATACCAAAAAAGGTCATTTTTAGGCTATAAATCAGCTCATAACTCTTAATGAAAAACTCAACTATGAAAAATAACCACAAAAATCATGTCTACAGGTGCTTCTCCCCCAATCAAACCCTAGGGGAATTGCACAGATCTGAAACTAGAGCTTTTCAAAGACTGTGGCCTAATGAGCTATTTTTTAATAAAAAAATACTTTTTTTATTTTATAAGCAATACAGTAACAGACCTGTGCACGGTCTGGAAATGCTCCCCCCATAAGTGAGAATGGTCCGGGAAGCTAGGGGAGGGGGTGATTACCCAGGGTAAATCGAACTTTGAATTCTAGGAGAGGGTCCCAGGGGGTTCGGACCCCCCTAGCTTTTTAGGGGGGTCAAATAGTTTACAAAAAAATTTTGACAAAATAACGTATATGGTATTAATCTTTATCAAACCAAATTAGTATAAAAAGGCGGAACTCTGGAGGTTGCTTCAGAGCTACCAAAAGCAAAGCTCCATTTCGGAGCTCTTTGAAACATCACTAATTTTTACCAATGATTTCAAAACTTGCGAAATTACACATAATATAATTGCTGAATGAGAATTTTTTAAAACATAATTTATATAGTATATATATTTTGGGTTAATTAATAAATCACATAAATCTAAATAGCTTGTTCCCATTGAAATGAACACTATAATAATGGTATTATGTCCTTTAAATAACATAATTAAGCTGCTACTAAAAATTGGCTTCATATTATCTGTATGTTTGTAGCAGTAATATAATATGGAAAAGTTTGGAACAAAAATACTTTACGCAATCTACCAAAAAATATTTAAATGAAAGGAAGTTCAAAAAATAGATTATATTACCAAAAATATATAATATACCGAAAAATGTGCAACTCCTATATAAAAAAAGTACAGAAAAGGTGGCCTTTATAATGAGCCTCTCCATTTAAATGACACTCTCCACTATAATGGCATAGTAGCCATTTTAATTTGGCGAGTTAAAATGGAGAGGAAGCCATTATAATAGCCATTTATTGATCTAATTTCACTTCATATATACTCACAAGTGTAATACTGTCCGGGTTGCACGAGTTTTCATGTGTTGAACAGTATTAAACCAACACGGGGAAACTCGTGCGGCCCGGACAGTATTAGACTTGTGAGTATATATGAAGTGAAATTAAGTCAATAAATGGCTATTATAATAGCTTCCCCTCCATTTTAACTCGCCGAATTAAAATGGCTACTATGCCATTATAGTGGAGAGTGTCATTTAAATGGAGAGGCTCATTATAAAGGCCACCTTTTCTGTACTTTTTTATATAGGAGTTGCACATTTTTCGGTATATTATATATTTTTGGTTTAAACCATGAAAAAGAGTGGCTATCTCCAGAAGGAATCATTCCCATTGCAACTGACGTCACCATTGACTGTGAAATGAAGTTGATTTCCCCCTTCTTGATGATTCTCTGGAATGCTCCACTTTTTCTGACAGTTATGAGTCATGCAAATTTCAATACTATAATGTAAGTAAATAGTTTTTGAGGATAATTATTTTGTAATATTAGATTATTATTAGATTAGACCAATAAAAGTTCTCATCTCATTCAAGTGCTGAAATTTTTGAAAATGATCTAAGCATAGCAAGGACAGGGGGATACTGTCTAAAAATTTTTAAACTTCTGAAAATCATTCCCCTAAAAATAAGGGGGTTATTTAGCCCTCATGTTAAATTTAAGGGTTTTAGCACAAAAACAGTAAAAATTAAGGTAGACTCACTTAAGCAAGTGCTTGCCTATAAACTTTTGTTGGTAAATGCAGCAGGCTTTGGTATTAAGACTAAAGTATTTTAAAAAAATGATAAGAGAGCGGATTTTAAAATTTAATTTAACTTTCTTTAAATAAAAGTTTTGATGTCTAAATAAGTGTTTTACAAATTTAAAGCTCAGAAATGCAATAAAAACTCTTGTTTTGTCTGAAATTTGTTTTTTAACCTATTTTACCTGTTAATGCGAAAACAATATAGGTAAAGTGGGCAGGAGGGTTATATCCCCCAAAAATCCTGATTATAGCTGAGACCCCCCTAAAATTTGGGGGGTCCTTTTACTAAAAACGCTAAAAATGGGGTATTTGAGGTATACCTGGAAAAAATTTTGGACACCCCCCCCCAAATTTTGAGGGTTGGGTATACCCCCCAAAATCCAGGAGGCTGCCCACCTATAAATAAAGTAAACATCAGAAATTAGAACAATACAGGGGTGCAGGAAAAAATAATCCAAGGTCCAAATAATCCAAGCCTAGGAGAAAATAATCCAAGGTTACTAGTTCTAAATAATATAAGGTAGGTAAAAATAATCCAAACAAGAGAGCTATGAGTTTGATTATTTTTTTCACACTTGAGCTCATATATAATGTATGCAAATTTTTGATGTTTGGATTGCTATTTCCAGAAATCCCACTGGCAGGGAAAAAATTTTCACATTTTGAGCGAAAATTTAAAAATAATTAGATCGATGTGTGACGAATTGTGCTTAGCTTGAAGTGCGTTATTACTGTGTGCAAGGTGAAGTACTTGTTCCTTTTATTTTTCCAATGATGTTTTGAAGTTTTTCAAAAATTCTTCAAAAATATAAGTATTTAAGTTTTCATGCACACAAACACTGCAACTTAGGAATTATTTTCTATAATTATGGTTCAACATTTTGGTTCTGTTGAGCTACCAAAAACTTTAAGTCAAAAAAATTATCCTTTACTTCACTACCAAACCCGTCGGTTTCGCGGTATGTTGAAGTTTTTATTTAAAAGACCATTAGCAAATGCTGGTGAAAGCTATATTTGTAAACTTAATTTAAAAACACTTGGTCTTGCATGATTAAAGTTATTCATAAATTTCTTCTCAGATTTAGGTATATGTGTGGCAAATTTGTATGCAAAGTTTTGTACATTACCTAGAGATACTGTTTTTACACAATACATTCATTTTTTGTTTTCATTGTATTTCTAAAATAACTGTCAATAAAAATTTTTTATATTTTATATTTTTTAACTTTTTCTATAAATTCTACTAAAACATACATTAATGGAAATTTTATCAAATCAAGGTAAAAAAGATTTCATATAAAATTTTTTTATGTTGAGTTATTTTTAATTTGTACATATAACAAATAATTTTTATTTAATTGTAATAAATTGCAATTTTATTAATTTGTAATTTTTCTAGTTAAAGGTAAATTATTTAAGGTATAATTAAATTTAATGTTATTGTATCCTAGATGTAATATGTTGCATTTATTTATAGCAATGTTAAGTTGCCACGTTTTTGCCCACAAACAAAATTTGTTTAGGTTATTCTGAAAACAAAAAAGTTTTACATTTGGTCCAAAAATATATTTAACGTGAAAATTTAACAAATAATTACCATAAATGGGTAAAGTAAGCAAATACAAAAAACACCTTAAAAGGTGTACAAAGCAGGTTAGGAGAAAGTTATTCAAATAAAAATTTTTTACAAAGCTACGCTTTTTTTAATAGTGGTGGCCAAGGCGGGGTAGTTGCAGCGACCACAGCAAGTTAAAATTTGGTATCAATTTTAAGTTCTTTGACTTAATTGTTATTACAAAACTCCAGTCTAGAAACCATAGCGACACTTTCCATCTTGTGACAATCGTTTAGTCGTGA
Organism: Microlaimidae sp. YZB2_3; assembly: GCA_030248175.1. Taxonomy (NCBI): domain Eukaryota; kingdom Metazoa; phylum Nematoda; class Chromadorea; order Desmodorida; family Microlaimidae; species Microlaimidae sp. YZB2_3. The sequence goes on from JASAMX010006840.1 coordinate 10,473, forward strand.
TTTATACAGTGGTGTGAAATTACTCAGACAGCTATGAAACCTACAAAGTGAAAATGATTTTTTTTACAAAAAAATTTCCCTGGCACAACCATAGGTGGGCAGGGGGGGGGTTATACCCATACATGGGCACGGGGGGGGGGTTGGGGGGGGTTAACCCCCCCCCAATTCTGAGAAGTGGGGTTTAACCCCCCCCCCACTCAGAAGTGGGGGGGAGAAAAAGTTAACCCCCCCCCAATTTTGGAAAAATGAAGAAAAAAAATGTCTTTAAAATGACTTCTAACTGCCTCCAAACTTAAGTTTTGAGGTCCAAATGAATGTTTTAAGCAATAAAAAGCTCAAAAATGCAATAAAAAGGGCTTTTTGACCTTAAATTAGCGTTTTTTACCTATTTTTCCTTCAAAATCGAAAAACGATATGGGTAAAATGCACTCCAGAAAAAAAACGATATGGGTATTTTGCGTTTCTCGGATTTTAACCCCCCCCCCTAATTTGGGGTTTTAACCCCCCCCCCCCACTCCGGACCAACTTGCCCATGTATGGTTATACCCCCCTCAAAATTTTGGATTTTGCTGACACCCCCCCCCCCCTAAATTTGGGGTACCTGGGGACCCCCCCCCCTCAAATTTGTCTCCCGGAGAAAAATTTTTTTAAGTGTTATAAAACGACTAAAAAAATTTTATTGTTAATTGTTAATTGACTAATTGTCTTAGTTTTTCGATTACAAATTAATTATTCCGTTCAGTAGTTAAGGTATACAGTTTAATAAAACTACTATAAACACTATTATCCTTTAATTAACGTTTTAAACGCATGTTTTAAATGTGTAGTTATAAGAAACCTTAAATTTTGTAATAAGTATCATCTGGAATTAAAATTTCAAGTGTATTTTAGCGCCTTAAATTAAAAATTTTCTCCCCCGGGGGCATTCTGCCCCCCGGACCCCCCCCCCCCCCCCCCCCCTGCCACGGGGCTCCGCCCATTGACCCCGCTGGGGGGCTCTCGCCCCCCAGACCCCCCATATCTGGGGAGCTGCCGCCCCCCAGACCCCCCTTCAGGGTTAGTAGGGCTCCCAGACCGCCCGACCGAAATGAAATCCTGCGCACGCTACTGCAAAAGGGGGGTCTGTCTAACCCCAAATTTTTTTTTTGCCGACCTAAAAGAGGTGTCTAGACCCCCCCTGGCTACGCCCATGTATTTATATAATCTTTAATTAAATATAAGATTATGGATTAAAAAGTTTGTGATACTTGACTTTATAATCAAGACAATAATATTATTATTCTATTATTACGTAATTATTAAAAAAAACTATGATTTCTAATCTAATTATAAGAATATATAAACACGTTATTAATAAAAGAATTAAAAAATAAAATTTGTAAGTTGCAATAAGGTCTTATTTCAATTTTACACAGTTTTAAACCATTTATAAGCTTGTTTTACTTTTTTTTACGTGTTTTAAGCCCATTTTAAGGCAGCGCGGAAATATTGGGTACACCCCCCTCAAAATTTGGGTCTTGCCGGACACCCCCCCCTACAATTTGACCCCCCCCTATAGCCCCCCCCCCAAAAAAAATCTGAGAGGCTGCCCACCTATGGGCACAACTGTTGAGCATGCATTATTGTGAAGCACTCATGTAAAGTAAATTAAGTTATATCGCTGTATTAACTTTTGTTAAACACATGTTACACAATGAAAGAAAATCTAGTAGTCAGCGATGCTTGTAAACTCAATATCAAAAGAATTATGATTTTAGGTCTTAGTGTAAAAAAAGTAGCGTAAAAAATATAATTTATTTACTTAACTTAAAACACTGTTTAAAATCTTGAACAAGATTAAAAAAAACTTTAAAAAATTACTTTTTTACGTTCCAAAGTTTTGATTTGTTATTTGGTAAACTTTGATGTGTATTTTACAAATTTATTTATTGGTTTTAATATGTTTTAATCAAAATAGAACAAAAAATTATAATTTTAGCAGTGTAATCACAAAACCATCCTGAAAACTTATTTAGCAGCTATTGCAAAGAATTACAAATTTTGTACGCTTCAAACTATATATCTTAAATTGTTTTAAGGTTTTGATGATTATTTCACGTTTTTTTCTAAATGGTTATAAGGATTTTTAATTAAAAAAGAGAAAAATATATTTTAACTAATGTAAATAAAAATGTTCAGCTTAAAATATTTCAAAATATAATAAAATTACATTTCAAAAATTCAAAATTAATATTTTTAATGCGCGTATTTTAAATTTTGTTAATTTTTGCTCACCTCAAGTATTTTGTATTTAGTAAAAATTGTATTTAAACAGGCATAATAATGTTGCTTATGCGAGTATTTTAAAAACAATGTGTAATGTTGTTTCTGTGTAATGATGAAAATGTTTTTTTAATAAAAAGTTTTGATTAATTTTGTAACGCAAATAGAGATGAAATAGATGTCCTAAGGCTATATTATGATACAGGTTATTTTAGGATTAAAGAGTTTTTAGAAATTTTTTAAGCGTTCAAAACTAAGAATTACCATTTCTCACAAAAGTTAGAACGAACTTGCGTCTTTTATGCATGGCGAAGACTATTTTTGAAGTTTATATGAGCTTTAAATCACTCATTTAAAAAGCAGAAATATTAGGGGCGCCCTTCGCTTTAAACGGCCAGAGCTCCTAAAATTGGAGGGTAAGGTGGGAACATTTTATAGACTTTGCTTTTATTTTATTTTTATTTGAATATTGGCTCACCTTCAAAAGAGTCCCGGCATAAAAAAGTCCTGGAGAAAATGCGTTCATGCGCCCAAGCGCTGCTAGGGCTGAGGTCGGCACAAAAGAATCCTGGCATAAAATAAATTTTTAAGAGCTGACATACAATGAAAAGGTGTACGGAGGTAAAGCAACAAAAATATTAAGCCCCAGGCGCCTGTTAAGACACAAAAAAATGGAGTAAAATAAGAAGTAAAAAAATAAATAAAATAATAAATCAATTTTCAAAAAGTGGCGCAGTAAAAACTTATACTGTAGCCATGTTTAACAACACTTAACCCGTATTTAACTATTAATGTTTTCTGGAGAAAACAGAATTTTTTAAACTAAATTTTTTTCGACACTGTATTTAAACGATAAAATAGCCTAAAATGCGGGATAGAATAAATTAAAACATAATACAAACAAGTCTATCCATCTGCTTGAAATGGCTGGAGCACCGGAGCTTGATATTGAAGGGTAGAAAAATCACTTTTGTTAACTTTTTCCCTTTTTTTTAAATCACCTATTTTTTCTGCTTTAAAAGTAAAGTATACCACTTTAAAAGTAAAAAATTGTTTAAAAAAACTACACAAAAAAAGATTTAAAAAATTATAAAGGTTACAATGGAAATTCTAATGTATCAAAGAGAATTTCGCAATTATATTAGGAGGTTATGTTAGTTTTAGTAATAGATTCATCAATTAATATTTTTATTTAATGGTATATTCAATTTTTTTTATTACAATTTACTTTTTTATTAAAATTTACTTTTTATGTGTTTTTTATTCATTATATAACTACTTTTAGGGTATTTGTGGTACCCATTTTTATCTCACCTCCCATTATTAATATAATCATCATGCAAAATCTTTCTGTACATTCGGGATTCTATGTCTTAATCTTTTATAATATTTTCAAAAATGTTTATAACATATTTTTTTTTTAATTTTTATCTTAAAACGAATTATAATACAAAATTGGAGACATCTGGTTGTAGTTACAATTGCGACCAAAACATTTATTTGATAAAAATTGTAATATTTTAATTTTCAACAAAAAATTTATCCCAACTAAAATACTTATTTAGACATGATTTTGTTACTCAATTATGACAAAAAAGCGCTCAATTCAATATTATATAATTTATACCTAAACACAGCACATGACACAACACAG
>JASAMX010006841.1:0-49574 GCA_030248175.1 Microlaimidae sp. YZB2_3
TTTTAGGGCGCCGCGCCAGCTACAACTAAAGAACGTTGTAAATTTAGAAATTCATGTTCTCTTTTTCTTCTTTTAATTATTAAACCAATTTTTCATATTTTAAAATCTCTATTTCTCCTTCGTTATTGACTGATCAGAAATAAACATGGGCTCATTTGAAAAAGTAACGAATTTCGCAACTTTCTTATGAGCCAATTTTTTTTAATTTAGTTCCTTGTTATCGATTTATTGATTAAAATAATATTTTGAAAAATCCCGCAAACAAAATTTCTGACCTTACAATAAAAGCCTTTCGGGGACAGTGAATGAATATGAGAAGTGTAGTAAACTGAGTAAAAACAGCAGGGGCCTATTTCACAAAGATTTCTGTAATTGTAAATTAATAAACGCATTTAATTTCTTCTTATTTTATTAATTAAAAAATACGTACGTAATTGTGGAATTTATGGAGTTTACAGACATCTAATTTTTTAAATTCTAAACGCAATTTCATTAATATACTTTTTAATTAAAAATACAAAAGAAAAATATGTGTTTATTAATTTACAGCTGTAAATTAATAACAAGCAATTTTTATGAAATAGGCCCCAGATGGGACTATTTTTGAAGTTAAAATTGAAAAAAATACTCATCTTCGGCAAACACCAAATCGCACACTTTTTCAAACTTATAGTTGTTGCTTAAACGCACAAATAAAACCTTATTTCTAAAAGTGGTGATTTCGCACTTTTTAAGGATTGCTTTGAGTATGATTTTTTCAATTGATATTGCATCAAACTATGTATATAGCGACAACAAAAATTACACGTTTTCTTTTTTTAGCAATGGTTTAAAAATGCTAAATAATAATGGTACGCATGGGACCGTCACAAAAGCATCAACCTCTTTGGCGCTTTAGTTAAAATTAAAAAGTGTAAATTAGAAATTTATTCGTCATCATCATCTTTTTATCATTCTTTCTTTTTCTTCTATTTATTAACTAGCCTTGAAAATTGCTTTAATAATAGAGTAGAAAAAAGGGGCGATTTTTCTCTTGGCGAATGTTAACACAGAAAACGTATGGACTAAAGGTAAACCCAACGTGGCTGCAACAGTTGTTTCTTGGATTAAAAAATGCCCCACATTTAAGGCCCGGTTGCACCATAACTACTAAAATAAGTAAGATACTTAAGTAGCTGTAAATCTGTATAAAATGTATACATTCACGGCCACTTTAAGTAGTCTACTTAAATTAAGTAGTTATGGTGAAACCGGGCCTAAGTAACCACTCAAATCACTAGAATCTGACGTCACTTTATCAGCTAATTAGATTCGATTTAATACGGAGAATTTGATTGATAAAAGCTCAAACGACAAATTTTTGTCAAAATTTTCCCACTATCTCTAAAAAAACAAAGTAGCTTAGCTAAGTCTAAAGTAAAAGTGTATTTCGTAAATAACTTTGGTTCGCTTTGATTATTAAGCCACAGAGGTGTTACTAATCACAGGCATCAGAAAATATCAAAATCTTAATTTTACTTCAATAACATTTCTAAATTAACTTAAAGCTTTTGGAAACAATACTATATGCATTTGGAGTTTGTAGGAGTTTTAACTTTTAGGTCTACTTGGTTGTAATTTTCATTTTATGACAAACTAAATGAAAATCCGGAAGAATACAAATCTATGTGTTAATTGTTTTTCGGCTTTATAAAATTTTCTAAGAAAAAGCCACTTTTTTAAAATCTGTGATAGTTGGAATTTTCCTAAAAAATAATGTACTATTTTTTCTTTATTTTTCACACCAAAGTTGGCATTTAAAAGAAAATAAAGTTAAATTCGCTGGGTTTTTTTTTTAAAATAAAGCTTAGAAATTCTACAAAAAATAAACCTTATATGATTAATAAAAAAAATTATTTGACTGACAAAAGAGTATTTGTTTTTTAATTAGGTCAAATTTCTTTTCCAACTGTATATTTTAAAACGTAGAAGAAAAACAACTAAAACTATATTTTGAGTCCAAAATCAGTTCATGGCTAAAATACTTCAGATCACCATATATCGCGTAAACAAATGGATTGATTAATATAAAACTCATATCAATAAACATATCATTGAGAACGCTTGTCGTAAAAATCAGTCTATTTGGTCGCGAGATATAATCCCTTAAATTTTCTCTGTTTTTTTTGCAAACACAAACACTCTAACATTTTGAAAAATCACTTCTGTTATGTTTGGAGAAAAATAAAAAATACGCATTTTTCAAAGCATACAAACGCAAACCTATATCTAGCGTAACTACATCTGAAAACAAAAACTAAATATTTTAATAACAAAATTTTCATTGGCTTGTAGACTCTTAAACCTCTCATTGATTCATTTCGGTGTAAACAAATTGCAAAAAAACTTATCTTTACTGAAAGCATGTATGTCAGTAAACTTTAAGCGGTTGTTTGATTTCTGATGAAATTTCATACGAGTAGAAAGTGTTTCTACTAATTTTACGTTGTGACGCTTTTTTACAAATTGCTAACATTAATAACTATTTAAATAATTAATGCCAAATAACAATTATTACATAGCGGAAAGCATTAAAAGTATGAAGGAAAAAACCGGTTTAAACTATAGTTTATTTAACAAGTAGCCTAAATAGCCTTGCAACAAAAATGCATAATACAAGAAGGCATATAGAATAAAATGTCGATATAAAATTACTAGTGATGGGCAGTTTCGGTTCCGGGTTCCGGATGTTCCGGGCAAAATTTGAAATTCCAGTTCCGGTTCCTGCTCTGGATTTTCGGAAAATCTCCATTCCAGTTCTGGTTCCGGTTCCGGTGTGCCGGGGGTTTCGCAGTTTTATAGTCAGTTTCGGTTCTGGGTTCCGGATTACCATTTAAAGAGTTGCAGCTGTAACTCCGTTTGGATTAAAAATATTGACTACACAGGTTTTATGTGCTATTATAAAAATTTTAAGTGATTAGTTCAGTCAAGAATGCATAAAAGTAAAAGAATGCCCGATTGTGATTTGTGTCTTAGACATTTGTTCTAATAATATGTTACAAAATCCACAGTGTAGATTTTTTATTAGGTAGAAGTATTTACTATGCAACTTGTGGAATAATCTTAAGTTTGTTGAATAATCTGCATGAAAAGTTTTCTACATAATACTATTAAATATTTTACTTTTTCTTGAATTCCAACTTGTGGATTATTCTACAGGTCAATATCAACGACGGATTTGAAAACAAAAAAATATTTTGACGGAAAAATAATCACTACGACCTGTAAAAGAATCAACAGTTCATCAATAAATAATCCAAAACTTTTTTTCACAAAATATTGTCAAATATTCCACGCTTTTTCTCAAATCCAGATGTGCGTATTATTTAAGCAATATTATGCAAAAAACTTTTATAAAGATTTTTTAACAAATAATTAGAACAGTTGTTTTTACACACACACGTACAATTTGTTTAACACACACACTTTTAATAAACTAAATGTGCAACTGAATCTTATTTTATTATTTTTATTTTTTTAAGATAAAAATAATAAAATATGAATATTGTAAAGGCTATTATAAGTAGGAATTGTTGTGTTTTTTAGTGCAAACTTACCAATGTGATGTACAAGATTGCTTAAAGAAGGAATTTTTTGCCCCACTATATATTTTGAAACCTGGTAAAAAAGCAACTAAAAGTATAATTTAAGTGAAAAATAATATCACGGATAAAATACTTCAGATCACTATATATCTCGCAAACAAATGGATTGATTGATATCAAAATCATATCAATTGTAATTGTAATTGTTAGGAATGCTTGTCATAAAAATCAGTTTATTTGGCGGCAAAAAATAATCGCTCGAAATTTCTATGTTTTTTTGCACGAACAACAACACTAACATTTTGAAAAATGTCTTCTGTTATGTTTAGAGAAAAATAATAAATACGCATTTTTCAAAACAGACATCGGCAAACTTATAACATAACGAGAACTAAAGCTAAATGTCTTAATAAAAAACTATATGGATAACTCATAGATTTGATTTCCCAACCTTTTATCGATTCATTTTAGTGTAAAAAAAATTACAAAAACTTATCTTCGCTGAAAGCATGTATCTCAACATCCCAACTAAAAGTGGTTTTTCAGCACATTTTTAAAGGTATTTTATACAAGTGGAAACGAACGATGCAATGTAATAATAAGAAAGAATAAATTTATTTTTAGCAAATACAAAAAAAAGAAAATTGCAATATTATCACAAACAGTATTATGTACATGGAATTTATCACAAGCACATTATCAATACAATATTTGTATTTAATTTTGAATATAACAACATATATATTAAAAAAAAACAACATTGCACAGCAAAAACACTTTTTGGGAGACCCTTTGTTACATGTGCATGTATTTTTGTTTTTAAATAGATAAAATTATCAAATAAATGTACTGTGTAAGATCCACAAGTAACATTAACACAGTTTACTAAAAGTAAAAAGAAAAACACAATGTGTTTGCTAAAAATTGCTCTGAAAGCTAGAGCTTAGTTTGAAGCTCCAGCACTAACACTGAGCATGCACTACATAAACCACGTTAGCCTTAACTTAAAAAAAGAATTATATTGACCACTTGGTAAACAAGAAAATGGGTGTTAAAAGAAGCAGAGTATTATATACTATTATTGTAATAACAATAATGTTAGTTAGTTTAGTAATTTTTTTAAAAACATTGACCGATTCAGCAGTAACCTGAGAGGCATTTAGAGCATTCCAATTAGGAATAGCGTGGTTATGAAAACAGTATTTTCTTGCATCAATTCTACTGTCCTCAATTTGCAATTTAAATGGGTGACCTCTAGTTAAGTTTGTGTTGAAAGAAAAAAGATTTTGTGAAAGAAGGCTAGATTTACCATTTATTATTCTATATATTTATATATATATTGTAGATGTGTTTTTACCAACAGTGTGACTTTTTTGTTTTGAAATTTGCAAACATACAAATTAAAGTTTTATCTGTAAAGTAAAGCTGTAAAGTAAACTGTAAAGTAAACTTTAAACTGTAAAGTAAAGCTAATAACTGTTTCAATGTAATGGCAATGTATTTGGCAATGCATTTCAATGTAATAATATAATGGCAAATAAAAAATTATTACTTATCAACCCTTTGGATTTTTTTGTTACAAAAACCGTTGCAAATCCGCAAAAGGTATTCCGCGTTAGTGCTACTCAGTGTTAAACTTCACATCTCGACGGTGAGCGTTTAACACAGTGCAGCACTAACGTGGAATACCTTCTGCTGATTTGCAGCGGTAAGAATCCCAAATAATTCAACTCTAAAATTGTGGAAAATCATGGGTGGCGCGGGAGCGCCACGGGGCGATTTAGCCCCGTGGCGCCGCGCCAACCATAATTAGAGAACGTGGGTAAATTTGGAAATTCAGAACCTTCTTCTTCTTATTATTATTATTATTATTCCAACGCTCCATCCTTAAAAGCGATATTCCTCATTCGTTACTGATTCATCAAAAATAAACATGGGCTCATAAGAAAGACGAAGGAATTAAGCAACTTTCTTAGGAAGCACTTTTTTGATTTAGGTCCTTGTTATCGATTTATTGATCAAAATTAAAAAATTGAAAAAAAGACAAATAAAATCTCCCAACCGCACAATAACAGCCTTTTGGCAACAATAAGGATTGTACAAAGCAGACAACCAACATCCCCTCATAAAAACCGCACAAAAAAAGCAGACGGGTTTTAATTGGTGGCAGAAACGGAACCAAATCCCAGCGCCATCTGCTTCAACCGCGCGAAAATCGGCGAAAACAACAAAGTCCTTTTTTTAATTCTTGCATTACTGATGAAAAAATTAATTCAAAGTTTTATTTATTAAAAAATAATAATAAGCATCGGTGGCGCGGGAGCGCCACGCGCCGGTAGGTAATCATCAATGGTGCGGGGATGCCACACTGCAATTTAACCCACCGCACCGCACCAACTATACTTAAAGAACGTGAGTAAATTTTGTAATTCATTTCATCATCTTCTTATTATTATTATTTTTACTGTAGAATTATAATTGCAATCATTGGCACACGGCATCGTGCCAACTATATTTAGAGAACGTAGGTAAACTTTGTCTGGAGCGCCACTGCACCGGACTAACTATAATAAAACAACGTGGGTAAATTTTTTAATTTAAATTCATTATCTTCTTATTATTATTTTTTGTTTAAAAAAGTATATCTCGGCAATGGAATGATTATAAACATATGTCATTGCGCAGCTAAAACTATAGTTTATTAGGCTTTTTTTTAATTTAATTCAAAAAAAGTGGTAGACTAGCCTTGAAAAATGCTCTAGGAATAGAGCAGGAAAAAGGGGCGATTTTTCCCCGGGCGTATGTTTAGACAGAAAAGATGTGGACTAGTCTGAGATGGACATTATAAGAACTATAGAAAATTTGCATTTGGTTTGGGCAGCTGCTCACTAAATAAAAATTTCTACCACACAATAATGATTTGTTTATACATTGATCTAATCACACAGCACTGTTGCATTTTTTTTAGTTTGATGAAATGTCAATTGAAAAAATTATACTCACATCAATCTTTGACAAGCGCGAAATCGCCACTTTTTCAAATTTATAGCTGTTTCTTACACATACAAATGTAACCTTCAAATTGAAAAAGTGGCGATTTCGCGCTTGTCAAAGATTGCTGTGAGTATAATTTTTTCAATTGACATTTCATCAAACTAAAAAAAATGCAACAGTGCTGTGTGATTAGATCAATGTATAAACAAATCATTATCGTATGGTAGAAATTTTTATCTAGTGAGCAGCTGCCCAAACCAAATGCAAATTTTCTATAGTTCACATAATGTCCATCTCAGATTAGTCCACATCTTTTCTGTCTAAACATACGCCCGGGGAAAAATCGCCCCTTTTTCCTGCTTTATTCTTAGAGCATTTTTCAAGGCTAGTATTAAAATATAAAAGAGCACAATTTGTTATTTTGCAAATTTACTTTCCTTTATTCATAGATTTTGCAAACGCGAGAGCGCCAACAAAAAATTTATCCGCTGGAAAATTATTTAATGGTGCAAATTATAATTAGAGAACGTGGGTAAGTTTTTTAAGTCATGTTCTTCTTCTAATTAACATTGTTATTATTATTATTTGAAAAAATAGTTTATTAGAAAGAAATACATATATATAATGTAAATACACTTACAAAATGCAGTACATAAATCAATAAACAACAGCTGCACAGGTGATACAAAATTATTGCTGATGTGAGCCGTTAAAACAGTCAAATAAAAATAAAATACAGAAATCATATTAAACCCCAGAAATAAATAAACAAAAAGATAAACCTTATTTAGTTACAAAGAAAAATGTTTATTGAGCTTAAATCTAAATGAGCTACTGGAAGCTGAAAGGACAATCTCACTTGGAAGTTTGTTCCAAAAATTGATAACGCGGTTGCTGAAAAAGTATTTGGCTACATCTAACCAAAACTTTTTAAGTTCTAGTTTATAGCCATTGTTACGTGTTCTCTTTTCAGTTGAAGCTACAAAAAATTTTGCATCCGTATCGAAAAAACCATGGATAATTTTGAAACATTTACAGAGATCTGTTATAAGTCTTCTCAGCTCTAAACTATCAAGCTTAAGTTTGATTAAGCGATTTTTATAGCTGATGTTTTGGAGACCGGAATGAGCAAATAAACGTCTGGTAAAATGCCTTTTAACATGTTTAATTTTACGCTTATTTTTTATTAAATATGGTGACCAAACTGCAGATTCAAAATCCAAAATAGGTAAAACGTAAGTACAATACGCTTTTAAAAACAAATTTCTTTCATTTGACGTGCAAGCACGAAAAATCAAAGAAACTATTTGATGAGCTTTGCTTGTGATAGTAGAGCCGTGAAGAGAAAATTTTAAACATATCTCTGTTTCAAAATTATTCATGGTTTTTTCGATATGGATGCAAAAATTTTGTGTAGTGTGACGCACCGGGTCACGAAGTTCTGGACTAGGTTCATATGTGTGTTCAGCCCTCTTTGGAAGGACTGTAGGATCCCTAAGATTTCCAACGATTTGTTAAAGTATAAAGAAATTAGAAGGGTTGGTAAACCCTTTGTAGAACGTAAATGGAGTCGGCTCGGTTTAAATATTTATTAAAAAAACCACACAAGGAAACAAACGCACGGTAGTAGATATAAACAAATATACATCAGGAATAACAAAACAAGCCTAACGGTATAAAAGGGATACAGTCGAAAATTATGAGAAAAAAAATGAGTTAAATAAATGGAAGCGGTCAATTGGCAGTTTTCACTGGGAATTAAAAAAACGAGTGACGGTGTACACATGGATCAGACTTCAAATTGCCCACTAACTGAATTTTCTCAAAAAATCGCTTATATTAAGACGACCAATTGAATTAATGTATTAATCAATCCAATCAGTTCCCCAGTTTGTGTTCCCCATTTTTGTCCTACTAGAAAACTCAGGTTCAAAGGTTATCCCCCCACCTCCGACAAAAACCTCCTAAGTTCCTAAAAACTCATGGTTTTATTTGCCTCCCTTTTTCAATCCTCATTCTAAACAACAGAGCCAAGTCCCTCCAGGCGCTGCTCCTGAACACACTACACATGCTGCCCCTGAACACGTCTTCACGAATTCCTTTGTTTGCATCCCTGGACTGACATTGCTTGTAATAACCCGCCGGGGGGCCGAAGGGGTTTTTCTATTAGAGAGGAGAGAGCTTAGGGATAATATCACACACTCAGCCGGGAGAACACAAAACGTAACTCTTTACTCACTTATTGATTTTATTTGGACCGCCTAAATACCTAACACTTTAAAAATTATTACACTTTAACATTACAGAAACAAATAAAATAGAAATACAAAATATAAACACACAGTAGTAATAAAAATGTATCACATAAAAATTATCAATTACTTAATATAAAAACACAGTTAAAAATTATCCTACATTACTAAAAGAAACTGGCTGTAAAATTTTAAAATTTTTTACTTAAGATATTTTTCCCTTCTTTTGTACCTTACTCAATTTATTTTAGTCCTATCCTCACACCTCCCCCCCCAGCTGAAAATACGGCATAGCCATATTTTCACTCAGTATGGAACGGGGGGAATCCTCAACAAAAATCGAAAATGTCGTGTTATACCCATACAAAAAACGCGAGTCAATAGACTCGACAGCCAGTTTGGCCCAAAGGCCTTAAAAACTAACGGTATTAGTACAACCGACAATGTAAAAACTGCAATGACTAATTTAAAAACTACCCAATTGATAAAAAACGAAAACTGATGCGCTGGGTCTGATAAGAACCCTTCTTAATTGTAAGACTAAACGGAAATCAAAATCCTGGAGGTCCACAACCCCTTTAATTGAAGAGACCCAACCCTGTAATGCAAACGTACAAAATTCTTAACCCACAAGTATTTTGAGCCCAAAAAATTTTACAGGTTTCTACCAAAATTTACTAGACAAAACCAAACAGGGCTACCACGCCAAGCCCAAGCAAGTTTCCGCCAAACCACAGATATTATATAATATATTTTTGCTTATTTTTAAGACATGCTTTTACGCGAAAAAAAGAAATTTTGTTTACACAAAAATAATTGTTTCCGCCAAAAATACACAATTCTGCAAATATGCTATACACAAGATCTAAACACTAGGTGGAAATACCCCTCCAGAAAAAGAATTGCTCAATGATTTTAATCCCAAAAAAAAGAGGAAAGCGCATTGACTCTCTACATCCACTCCCTAACCCAAAGTTAACCCGGGGAAACCCTTTTTCCAACGCGAAGTTTTTCGCTTTATTATACACACAATATATACAATTGATAAAAACAAATAAAAAGAGTTCTTATTCCGCCGGTTTTTAGCAGAGGTTGGCCGGGTCCTCTTTTTCTTTCTTGGGTTCGCTAAATGTCACGAAGTCCATGCGGCCTGTGGCTGGTTCAGCGTCCACGTCTTCAATAATGGCAACATTTCAGCAATAGATTTGCCATGGGGAAATCGAAACTTTATTATTGCGATAAAAAGTAATGATAAAACGTTTATTGAGTACATAAAGATAAGACGTTTCGGATTCAGCTGGATCCATCATCAGTTATACAATACATTTCTAAACTATAAAATTACAAAAGATATATAATGTCAGTAAATATAATATAATAAGGAAGAGTTACACCTATGTGCTCTGAAATTATATTTCAGAGCACATAGGTATTTCGTGCTTAACGAATCGATCAGTTTTATCTAAGCCATCCGCAATACATGATCATGTTTTATTTTGCAAGGACCTAACTGTTGAGCCGAATTTTAATGATTTCCATGTTTTAGCATCTGATTCTAATGAGTTCCGTCTTAAATTTAAAGAAAGTCTCTGTATTAAGAAAAATAAGCCTGTTTTAAATAAAAATATTGCCAGTATTGAGCTTTTCTGTTTTTAATAGTTTCTTTATATTCCTTGTTCTCAGTGCTTCCTTTTTTGTCTTTTGCCCATATGTGTTTTATCAGCATGTTTTATTAATAGTGTAACTCTTCCTTATTATATTATATTTACTGACATTATATATCTTTTGTAATTTTATAGTTTAGAAATGTATTGTATAACTGATGATGGATCCAGCTGAATCCGAAACGTCTTATCTTTATGTACTCAATAAACGTTTTATCATTACTTTTTATCGCAATGGCAACATTGTCCAGCAAAGACAACAGTGCTGAGTCGTCATCGTCCGCGTTGCGGCCCGGCGTGCGGATGGGCGAGTCCTGCTGGGCTGAGAAGACCCAGCCCAAGGGGTAGGTGTTGGCAGGGTCCGCACTAGAGTCCCTTGCAGACGGCCCTGCAGAGGCGGCAGCGGCGTCCTGGTCCATCAGGGTCATCTTGGGTACTAACGGTCCAACGACCGATGTCACCCCCACCAGCAGACCATCCACCCGCCCCAGCATTTGGGCGTGCAACAGGTTGCGGTCTGGAAGGACAGGAGGGCAGGCGTCCCCCTGGGAGCCTTACAGTCAACGCCGGCCAAGCTGTTGGACGATGTTACCCCGGGTAAAGATGTTTTTCATACTTACCCTTTATTTATATTGTTAGCCATCATGCTGTGTTTTTTGCCGTCACTCTGCGCCACTAAGCTAGAAGGTAGTAAAGATTTAGGGTTAGGCTTAGATTAGTTAGGTGCTGATCTGAGTGTGTGCCTAAGTCTCTTCCTAGTTTGGTGCAAGAGTTTCTCAAGATGGAATTTCCTTAGGGCTAGGCTATTTTCCTTAAGATCTGGACTTGACGTAAGTTGCGCTTTGGCTCTAGGAAAATTAGGCGTTTTAAGCATCATGTTTGCGCGACATTGGACGGTTTTTATAGCTAGTTTTTTGGAGACCGCAACGAGCAAATAAACGTCTGGTAAAATGCCTTTCAACGTGTTCGATTTAACGCTTGTCTTTTATTAAATATAGTGACCAAACTACAGATTCGAAATCCAAAATAGGTAAAACGTAAGTACGATACGTTTTAAAAACAAATTTCTGTCATTTGACGTGCAAGCACGAAAAATAAAAGAAACTATCTAATGAGCTTTGCTTGTGATAGAAGAGCAGTGAAGAGAAGATTTTAAGTCGTTAGTGATGCATATGCCAAGATCTTTTACAGAATTAACATTTTCAATGACTGTAATGTTTAGATAGTAATAATAGCTAAAATTATGCCTAACTAAATGAATAAGATTACATTTTTGCAAAGCAATCTTAAGTTGCCATGTGTCCGCCTATTCGGAAAAATTATTTAAGTCTGAATGAAATTCATTAAAAGATACAGAATTTTCAATTGTTTTGTACCATTTAGCGTCTTCAGCAAAAATTTTGACGTGGGTATTGTTTTTCAGACAGTCAAGTAGATCGTTAATGTATAAGAGAAAAAACAAAGGCCGAGGACACTGCCTTGAGGAATTCTACTTGTACTTGTAACATAAGTGAAATCTGACTTGCACTCTTCAATTATTACGCACTGTCTGCGGTTAGAAAGGAAAACTTTTATCCAGTATTAGCTTATAACCAATACCATAAGCTTTAAGTTTTAATAAGAGTTCCTCATAACTGACAGTGTCGAAGGCCTTTGCAAAATCAATGTACATAACATCGACCGATTTTTTTATTATCTAACGCTGAAATCCATTCTTGTAGAGTTGATAAAAGTTGAAGTCCAACTGACTTTTTGCTGAGAAAACCAAACTGTTCTTTGGAGGGTAACTTGTTATCCTTTAAATATTTAATAACAGAGTCAAAAATTATGTTTTCTATTATTTTTGAACAATTTGAAATGGGAAAAATAGGCCTGTAGTTTGAACACAAGCAAGCTAAACCTTAAAGTTATTATTATTTTTTTTAACTCAGCAACACTAATAACTTACAATCGATATTCGTCCTTCGTTACTGATTAATAAGACATAAACATGGGCTTAATAAAAAGAGCAGAAAATTACGCAACAATCTTAAGAACCACTTTTTTCATTAAGATCTTTGTTATCGATTTATTGATTAAAATAATAATTCCTAGAAGAAATATAAAACCTCCGACCTCTCATTGAAAGCCTTCCGGTAATAATGAATGATTCTATCAAGTATAATTGGAAACACGAAACAGCAACAAACAGGTAGTTGTCCATGGTTGGTGTTTTTTTTCGCGACCACTCTTGTGCCATTTTACGTCAAGAATAAAAAAAATTTAAAAAAAACAAACGCTTTTTCTCTCTGTCTTCTGACAGATATTCAAAAACATTTACTATATACTGGTGGGATGGTCATTGGGTTAAAAAAAACTGCGGCGATGTTTCATGAATATACGAATTTGAAACTTATTTATCAATCCATCCTTTATTATTATTACTCTCCTTGTATTTATTAATATTTTATATAGCCAGTTCTTTAAAAACTTCAAACAAAAACGCCATGCGTCGAAAAACGCGCAAAATTAATTAATTCAACTTCTATATGAAAAGTTAAGTCAGTGTATGCTATTTTAAAAAAGTCTATTTAAATGGTATCTCTATTATAATGGTATATTCACCATTTTAATTCAGGTAAATTAAAATAGAGAGTAAGCCCATTATAATGGCATAACTTAATTTTATACTGAATTTGAAACGAATCCATTCAAGACTTATTGCATGAATAAAATCATTTTAATTTGGGAAAATCTCGAACCGCAAAATTATAATAACAGGACCGATAAACAGCAACCTTTAGTATTGGGAATTATTGTATTGAAAATAACAAAATTGAAAAAAATAACTTAATACACATTGTAAATAATTGAAAATAACTTATTTTTGAAATAATTGTAATAATTATTTTCCTGAAATTAAACTTGTAAATTATTTATTTGTTTTCCTTAAATTTGTATTTTCATTTTTTTACTGAAAATTAAAATTTTTAAATCCTTATAATTTTTATTTTATAGTTATTTTATTTATTTTATTTTATCTAACTATTTTAGAGTGAAAAAGTATATATATGGCGAAAAGACTGTTTAAAAATAATTGAGACCAGAAAAAATTTTCAGCTGACAGTGTGATTGATTTATTCCACAAAAATTCTTTGTAATTAAACTTTAATCGTAGCTTACATTGATGCTCTCTTAATTTTATTTGCGAAAAGTCATGTACAAATAAATCAGCCTTGGTAAAAATTACTACGTTGTTTGTGAACTTTTACAAAAAACACTATTGTTTATAAAGCCTCATTTCCTCATATATTCCAGTGGTCGACTTGGCCTAGTGGCTAGAATCCGGGAAATTTTTTTAATTTTTCCAGAACAGTTTGTAAACTTTACAAACAAGTTTCTTGTCCCATTAGAAGGTCATTTTTTTGTAAAATATACAAATGTTTTACTGCAAAAGTGCAAACCAAGGTTAAGAGAGTATCATCTGAATCAACTGTAACATTGGCGAGATATGCTCACCTGAAAAGTTTTTCCAGTCTTAAATGTGCAGTTTTTTAATTTGTGCATATACCAATAACCGCTCGTTATTTTCACATCCTTTACGCAGCGTAAGAAGGCGTTCGCAAATAAAATCCATTTTATCCTCAAATTATACGTTATACTTCGAAAAAATGACCGTCGTGGCGTTTTACGCGGATCGCTATTAATTTTAAACTGACCAGGCTGAGAGTTTAACCTTACGACTCCGGGGTGGGACTTAATTACACCTCCAAAGTTTTTTCGCATTGTCATTTCAGGCGGAAACACCGGCACTTAAACAATCGACTCCGGTTTCCCCGGCGTCTTGATCCCCCTATTTAGCCGCGCAAAATGTGTTTATAGGTCGTTGATTCTTCTTATTTTCGATTCCGGAATCCGTAGGGTGCGCTTTTTCCGGAACGGTATTTCGCTTTTGTATCTTCTTCCGTTTTCATCGCTAGAGAGATACTTTCTGCTGGAAATACTTTCTGGAGATACTTTCTGCCGAGAGATACTTTCTGCTGGAGATGCTACTTTTCTACTTTTTGTCGTCCCTTCTTGTCGTCCTTTTTCAGTTTCTGGAAAACTCAATTTCCATCCCGATCGATAATGGTGTAGTAGGCTATCCCACCGTGGTTTGCAGCGAAAAGGGAATAAGCTTGCAAGCCAACACCAGGAATCCTTATTTGGGTCGAATATTCGTCAAAGTAAGCGATGGATTATTTGAATACCGTATATAGTTTCAAAATATAAATTTCATAATTCGAGTAATTCAGTATACAGCTGTAAATTTACCTGTTCCTTCATGGCACATAAAGTACAATACTGTAATCAGAAAAAGTTATTATTTGTTTGCTGGAAGAAATACCATTTGTCCAATTTGGCATCGTTTAAACATAGTGTGAGAACTAGTTCAAGTCTTGTCTTGTGACCAACGGCCGTTAAGATTATCTTTGAAATTTGCATATACGTCATGATCTACCGCACAATTTGTCAAATCACAAAATCGTGATTATCAATTGATTCTCCGTTGTCAGTTGTATATATCGTCGTTACTACGGCAAAATGAGCCACTATCATTTTAAAATACACGTGATTGTGACTTATTCTGTAGTTAATAGGATCCTGTTTAAAATTAAAAATGAGTCACAGGCACACACATATTATACAAACTGTGGCTCATTTTGTTGTAGTAACGACGATATTTTCGTTAAAAGACCAGCAAATTTAACTCCCGTGTTTTTGGCTCTGCTTCATGCTATAAGCTTGCTAACTGTAAATCCCATATATCTCGACCACATAAATGTCAAATCAAAAAACATCACTACCAATCGATTTTTCGTTACAAGTTCTATCTATCTATGTTCTGAATTTCAAGTCATATAAATTTTTTCGGCCGAGTTTTAAATGTTTTAAATAAAATTTGCATTTACGTCATAATCGATCGCACAATTTGTCAAATAAAAAAATCGTGATTATCAATCGATTCTGCGTTGTCAGGTGTATATATTTTTAAAATTTTATCCTATATAGGGTTGATTCGGCCGAGTTATTCAAAGTCAAAAAAACGTTAGGAAGTTACTCACTTACTTACTATAATCTGAAGATAATATCCGGCGGCCCACAGCCGCCGGAATTAAGACACAATTTCGAGTTCTGAGACTCTAAATGTTGTAAAACTGTATATGTCTAAAAATCTGGATGCACACGAAATCTATTGCATTCCTTTTCTAAGAGATAAACTTACAGCCAAATTAGGATATGGTCGAAATTAAGAATTATTATACTTGGGAATTAATAAATCGTAAACGGCGTGATATATCGTGTGATGTTTATATCTTTAAGTTTTAATTCGGATTAAATTATTAAAAATGAAAACAAAAAAATTATAGGGGGAATCTCACAGGCCCGAATGTTCGTCCGAAAGAATAAGACAACACACCAATTATAGCGACAACAAGCATCCAACATTCTATTTATCATTCGACCAATGCGGAATGTTCAGAGGAAGAATGGTAGCACTAAATTTTCTGCTTAGCACAATTAAAAGAGTACTGCCACAAATTAAATTCTTATATCGCTCGAACCGGACTGGTCCTTTAATACTAAGCCTACCTAATTCAATTTTGATACTTGGCGTGCTCCACTACAAGGCTGCAGCATTTTTAATTTTCAGCTGGGGCCTATTTCATAAAAATGGCTTGTAATTAATTTACAGCTGTAATTTAATAAACGCATATTTTTCTTTTGTATTTTTAATTAAAAAGTATATTAATAAAATTGTGTTTATAATTTAAAAAATTACATGGCTGTAAATTCCGTAAATTCCACAATTATGTACGTATTTTTTAATTAATAAAATAAGAAGAAATTAATTGCGTTTATTAATTTACAATTAGAAAAATCTTTATGAAATAGGCCCCTGGATTGGTTCCACATTAAAAGATTAATGCACTTTGGGCGATATAAAAATTTGATTTGTAATGTAACAGTGCTCCTTTAATTCAATTTTATTTCTTTTTTTACTTTAAAAATACATTATTAGGGTACTGCAATTAATTTAGTAATTTTCGTCAATTACTATTAGATTCTGTTTCTCATTGATAGAAAATATTGTACGCCCATAATTAAACCAATCAAATTATATTCAGAGGTGGCTGAATCAAATTAAACGTTTTTTCAATTTCAGCTATACCAGACGCAATAGCACGTTATTAACACATCATTAAATTTCTGGTACTGTTAATGAATGAAGAAGAATAAAGATATCAAACTATTAAACAGAAGTTTTACAAATTTTCGTGTAAATTGATCGAAAATTGTGATATTTGGAAGATGTATACCTTTTTTTAAACAACAAAAGCCATTTTGTAAAACCATGGTACTTCCTTTTTTTTTAACAACATTGCAAAGCCATTTTGCAAAACCAAGGCATTTATTTTTCAAAGTAAAACATAGTCCAGCTAAAAATGTAAATAGTTGAAAATATTTAAATGTAATAAACTATTTTATGAAGCTTTTAACCCGTGACCGCATTTCTCCGGTTACCACAGTGAAACCTTCGTACCACCACTGTGAAACCTTCGTACCACGGTTGTGACCTTTTTGTGTGACCATTGTGGTGTGTAAATTTCATTGCGGTTAACTCTAAGTGTTACCTAGCAGGTCATACCCAGGTGGTACATAATTGTAATATTTTGCTTGATTAAAATTTGCATAATTGCAAATATGCAAATTTTAATAGCAATTATGCGTACAATTATTCCAATTTCAATCACGCACACAGTGTATGTCGTATTATCTAGGTTATACCTAAGTCGTACCTAGGTTATACGCAGAATTAGCCGCGGTGAAGTTTACACAGCACAATGGTTAGACGAAAATTACACCACCGTGGGGCGCAGATTTAACCGATAATAATCAAAAAGAGTTAAAGGGCCGTCCGCCTCACCCTTGGCATGTATGAGCAACAAACAACAAAAATTTTTATGGATTTGAACGGAATGCAGAGATTTTTTTTAAATGAGCATGCGAACGCAAATATCGCTTTCTCGCCACTGCAAACGACCAAAATTTTCACATTTTTATTTTTTGATAAAGGAACAAAGCATTTTTGTCACTGCAAAAAATAAAATAGATAGCGGCGACTCGACTTTTAACAAGTATTAAGCAAGTAACTATTGAGCTCACGCAGTAACTATTAAGTGATGGCTTCAGTTAAAATAAAAGATTATGACTAAAACGTAAAGCTTGTAAAGTTTATTTTTTAGAAAACAGTATGAATTTTTAATTTAAATACCAAATTACAATGAAACCGTAAAATTTGTATTTCAAGATGAAATTATGGATGACTGAAAGCCAAGCAAACAACTAAATTCAGGAAATAAAAATTGGTGGCATGTATAAATACATCGTAGTTAAACCGCTCATCTTTTCATATAACATGTAAGTATAGCCGGAATCCAGCGCGGTAATTATTAAAAAACCGCACATCACCGTTTAATTACAGTAAATATCGTGCTGGGTGCCGGATATACTTATATAATGAGCGGTTTAACTACGAGGCGTCAATTAAAAAATTAAATGAAAACAACTTTAACCCAATATATCAGTCAATCAAATCATACAAGATAGGGGTTGCATTTTGATAGGTTCAAGTTGCTTTGATTAGTTAGTTAACACATGGCCCTGTATTTTTTTTCTGTGAATAAATAAACCAACGCTTTTCATTAATAACAACAGGGTCAAAGTATCGTATTATTTTAAAAAAATCAGTAAGATTTTACCAATAAGGTTTTTTAGCTGAATCCCAGGGGAATGATGTATAAGTTTACAGTTATCGTAAGTTTTCACCCGTTGTTTATTACGAAAGTGGACCGTGCTTATCGTATCGAGTGTTTTTATGGCGAAGTTACCAAAAGACTGCATGCTTCCATCGGTGTTAGGTAGGTTTGTTTTTTTTTACATTCGACGGATTCTTATTTTATTTGTACTCTAAAAACGCGAGTTTTACACTTTGTATAATGCCAAAGAGTGCTTGGACTTATGTGCTAAGAAAGTGGAAATGATTTCTATTGAGGTGAAAATCAGTGCGCAGTCAAGTAACCAATCACTCGATTTCCGGGACAATATCACGTGCACAAAAACAGCTGATGCAACACAATTATGATTGGTTACACTATACCGCTAACGAATGCTTTTTTTTCCTAGTTGCGCGTTTATTCTTTATTTTATTCTTGACAAAGAGCGGTTATAGGCTTATAGGCTATTTATAGCGATATAGTTTATAGGTTTAAACTAAGCCTAAAAGACTTCAGTTTCATCAAACGAGACGAAAGACGACAACCTCATGTAGAAAATTGAATTAATTAAAATTTAAATTTAGGCTTTATGGTTAGGAATTACCTCTTTTTACTTCAGGTTTTTTCGGCTCCAACTACCCAAAATTAATTTCATAAATTTTTTGCTTTCAGCAATTTATAATTTTCAGCTCTTGTTAATTTCAGTAGTGTTTAATTTCAGTTGGGGTTTACTTTTAGCATGTTGGCTACCCACGAATTGCCGAATCGAGCACCGATGCCGTCCTGTCATTACACCGTACGTCAGGGGTCGATAGAAGGACGCCCCGTTCAGTTCGCCAGGGTCGGAGAGAAAGTGGTCCATCGCTGGGAGTGCGATTCCCGTAAGTGCCAAATAAAGTTTTTAGTTTTTCGTGGTCTGATTTTCTAAATATGTTCGGCAAAGTTTATACAAAAAGCTGCTTATTATTTTTTGATATTCAATTGCTCGTCTAGCTTTTACCTTACTGTAATATAATTAAGTTATCTTTTGTAATTACCTTGTGGACCGAATTCGGCCACTTTAAAAAATAAGTTTAAGTCCCAGCAGTATTGTAAATGTAACAGAAATACTTTAATTTTGAAATGGAATTATAAAAGTAGCTACCGTTTGATTTTTAAAAGTAATCAAGAAAAGCGAAAATGTGTGGTCAAAATTAAATCAGTAATTTTTTTGTTCTATTCTTTTGAATTGTTATTTCAAGCTGAACAATTAAAAAACACCTGGGCATTACAGGTTTTCAAAATACGTTTACGTCTACTGCGCGTAACATGAGAAAAAAGAACAAAGTTGTAAAGTTTTTATTTTTGAAAAAATACCTGTCAGGGTTTCGACAAGTCAATCAAATAAGCAACGTTAACTGAGAAAGATAATCAATAGCATGACTTTGTTAAAATAGATAAGTTTAACACATCTTGAGAAAACAAGAGTCGCTGCGAATTGCGTCACGGAATACTGCGAAATTTAAGCGCTATAAATTGTGTAAAGGTCTATTCATACTTATGACAAAACGTCCTTTGGACAAAGTCCAAAGGACAAAGCCAAAACGTCCTTTGGACAAGCCAAAACGTCCTTTGGACTTTGTCCTTTGGACGAAGTATGAACGCTACTCAGAATTTGTCCTTTGGACAAAGTCCAAAGGACAAAATCCAAAGGGAAAAGTCCAAAGGACAAGAAGTATATGAATACGTTGTCCTTTGGACTTTTCCCTTTGGACTTTGTCCAAAGGACTAAGTCCAAAGGACTTTTCCCTTTGGACTTTGTCCTTTGGACAAAGTCCAAAGGGCTTTTGTCCTTTGGACTTTGTCCAAAGGACGTTTTGTCATAAGTATGAATAGACCTTAAGTCTATATCGTCGATACTACGGCAAAATGAGCCACAGTTTCCATGAAATATATGTGACTGTGACTCGTTTCAAATTTTAAACAGGACCTTATTAACTATGAGTATGAGTCACATTCACGTGTAGTTTATAATGACAGCGGCTCATTTTGGCGTAGTAACGACGATATGGTCTATAGTCATCCTCAGAAAAACAAATTGGAATTTTTCAAAAATAATTAGAGCAGAGCAACAAATATTTAACTGTATAATTAAATTACGAAATTCAAGAATGAGCCTTTTTCTTAAATTTTTTAGATTTATACGGATTAGTGGTAAAAAACTGCGTTGTAGACGATGGAAAAGGAAACAAAGTTCAAGTGGTAGATGACAGAGGGTTTGTTTTTTTTTAATGTTTTTTTTTATTTTAACGTTTATGTTAAGTTTTTCGGTTCATGACTAACTAAAACTATATTTAACTAAAAATGAAAATTTAACACAAGTAAATGGACAATTTTCAACAAAAAAATAAATAAAAACAAAGCGCACACAACCATGTAAAGTGTATAGTATATAAAGTATTGCTTTAAAGCAAAATACTAAAATTACGCTAGCATAGCAATCGCTTTTCTGATCAATCAACTGGTTGTGAAGGAGACATGCTAAATTTAAAAAATGCTAACGGGTTAAATTTAAAATTTTGGAAGCTATTTGGTATAGTTTTAAAATATTGAACAAGTTAAGAATCATAAGAGGGGTTTAACGTGAATGGTTTCGATTGTTTATGAGTTTTACTACGAAAAAGTCTGAAATGTTCTCGAGGAATTCTGCTTATTTTTTCAGGTGCATTCTGGACGCGGTACTGCTGTCGGACGTGAAATACGATCCGGCCCGTATGTTGGCCTACGCGGAAAGTCACGTGTTCAAGTTCGCCGACCTCTCCTACACCAAATTCGAGTGCCAAATACAAATTTGCATGAAAGCCGACGGGACTTGCAGCGGAATTTATGTCAGTTTTTAACGCAAAAAAATGTACAAAGCAATAAAATGTCCGAATGGCATATTGAATTTGGCACATTGGCAACCGATGAATCAAATGCTATGAAGTTCAAAGTTAAACTGCACGATTTGAGTCAAAATTTTAGTGTACATCTGGATATTCTTTTGAGTTATATCTTAAGAATATACTTGCCAGGTCTTAAAAAGTACTTACACGGATGAAACTCCTATTGCCCAGAACCAACTACTCCTTTAATATTTCGCCGATTGGTCTGAAATTTGGAAATGGTGCAGCCATTGGCAACAAACCAAAATGTTGAATTTCAACTGCTTAAATTTTGTTTTAAAAGAAGTAGTTCGTTCAGACGAGATCAAATTTTAGTTCGTGAAAGTGCTCCTTTCAAGCTACATACTATACTATTCTGATCCTTATTTTCTATATTTGTCAATTTTATTGCAGTACAATCTAATAAAATGAAAGCAAAAAAATGTATAACACAAAGGCGCAAAGTAAACAATTTTTCTTCGTCAATGAGATTTTATAGCGCTTATATATTTATATGCTTATATTTTTATATAAAATTATATAAAACCCCTGTAAATTTTGTTTTGAAACTCTTTCCAAAAAGAACTGTCTTTTAGGTTTTAGCTGTTTAATTGCTTTGCCTTATAGAGTTGATCTTGAAAACTGATAATGTTCAGAAAGGGTCTTGATAAATTACACTTTAAAGTATTGGATTATGACACAGAGATTTACTTATTCGATTTAACTCCAGCCCTATCCTCTGATTTTTTTAAATTAAGTTTTATTATTATAAAACTTTTCTAGAGCAAGGTCTTCAAATTATTGTATAAATATTAATTTTAGTGGAATTTTTTTTATTACAATAAGCGAATCGACGACTTTTGGTTTTGGCCGCTGCAACATTTTAATTTATTGCACTTATTTTTGTTTATTTTTCATAATTTAATTTGTTTATCTGGCAAAGCAACAAGTTTTTATTAAATCATACATAAATTGAAATAAATACCAAATTTCCGATTATCATAACTATTCGCTGGAGAAAAAACATCAATGTATGTGATTCTTTTTAGCCACCCAATTGTCACCAAACCAAAGCCAAAAGGTCGCTGATATCTACTGAAAACGTGATTAGAAACAGATCGATGGCTATTTACGACGCAACGGAACCGATAAGTGATGAAATGGATGTGGCTCAAAACTTTCTAGTATTAGATGTGGACGACGCTCCGATTGAAAATAACCAAGGTGAATGAAAAAATTAATATCTCTTTTTCTTTTTTTTGAGGTCCGCAAAGTTGTATGCGGTTATTAGCAGTCAACCGAAATTCATCCGAAACTCTCCTGAAAGTCACTGGAAAGTCACTGGGCAGTCACCGAGTAGTACATAAGTAAGCGGGCTACTGGGGCATTCTTCAAAAGCAACACACTTTAGAGGTCAACGGAAAGAAAATACAAGATGGACTACTTTAAACATGGACGAATTACTAGTTTAAAACCGTTATTTTTCAAAAACAACCCATTAAATTAAAATAGTTTTTTTAATAAATCTTAGACAAAGTCATAAATTAAAAAAAATATCAATCATGATAAAACTCCTAAAGAACCTGAATCCTCGACTATAAACCTTAGTTTTCCTAAGCAACCTAAGCAAAATCTTAAAATCAAACAACCCATTTAATTTAGCTTGATTTTAAGGTTTTGCTTAGGTTGCTTAGGGAAATTAAGGTCTAAATTTCACGATAAATGTTACTTGTGAATTTTAGCACGATAATTTACTTGAAAAATAACGGTTTTAAACAATCCATCTTTCCGGTGACCACTTGAGTGGGTTGTTCTTGAAGAATGCCGCTACTGGGACCATTCCATTTAAAGGCAATTCACAGTACGGGGTCTATAGAGCCGCATTTAGTCTTAAATTATAACGCACAAAGTTTTAGCCTTAGAAAATTTTAGAAGCTCAGAAACGCGAAATTGGACACCTGCAATTCGAAGTATAAAACAAAAATTGGCTAGGGCCAAACTTTTTAATTTTCTCCGTTGCTATATTTGTATCAAAAATGTTTATTTAGATTGAAATTTTTATGGTGTTTTGACTGTCAATTAAAGTGGAAAGTAGCAGGTTTCTCCCAGAAAAAACTTTTGTAATTAAAATTTTTATACCCATTGAGCAATTTTTCAAGTACAGAATTATCAAAAAACGCCAATTTTTTTTGGGGGTCTTATCTCCTTAACCACTGGAGATATTTGGATGTAAGAATTTTTGTGAGCTACTGGGGGCAGGGGAAAGATTTTAACAAAAAATCATCAAAATCAAAGACAAAAAATTTTATTGTGTACCGCACCTCTAAGACTTTTTAAAACATAGCTTTGTAAAACTTGTTTGTTTAAACTTTGTGTTTTAATTCGAATTATAACTTGGGTTTTTAATAAAAAAAACTGTAAAGGTTAAGTAAAAAAAGGAAATTTAAAGTGAGTGCTGAATGTAAAATTATTAGTTTTGAAATAAAAAAGACCAAAACAGACGCTTTTTGTAAAAAAATTACATTAATTTATATTTATTTGATGAAAAATCGGGGAAAAAATGTATGAAATAATAAATGCTTGAACTCGATAAAACGCACGCAAAGTCAACCCCACCAAATGCGTTACTCAGTCAGAAGCTGTTAGCTTATCTTTGTCCGACAAATTATTCCTGTCGCTTCGTGTTTTTAGCAAAAAAATCAAGGTTTTTTTGTCGAGAAACAATATATCTCGACAAATAATGCACAATCTTAACAATCAATTGTATCAAATAAAAGTAGAAAATAGCCGCTTTCTTTTGAGTGCATATTTTGTAATTTAACTTTTGTACCCAGTAAGCAATCTTTTAAGTACAAAATTATAAATAAACGCCTTTTTTTTTGGGGGGGGGTAATAATATCTCCTACTAAACCACTGGAGATATTTTGGTGAAAAAATTTGGGTGGGCTATTGCGTGCAGAAGTAAAATTTTCACAACACGTCAGGATTTTAAGGACCGTCAAAATGTCATATAGTATCCGTAATCACGTCATATATGTTTTGCTCTGTGGCAATGGTTGTGGGGGGAGCTGTTTTACCTAATTAGCGCTTGGAAAAAAATTGATCTTCAATGAATAAGAGATTTTCATTTTTTTTCCTAAGCGTTAATTGGCTAAAAGTGATTCTATAACGTCGTAACTCTCTGAAGATAGTTAACACTGAACAACGTCCGTTTGAATGGTGTCCAATAAAGATTTTCGCAACAACAATTTCCGCGGAAAAAATTTCCACGGCAGTACTTCCTCACATTCATTTCTTTAAAAGATTATTTCCGTGGAAAAATATTCTGCGAGAAAATTTTTTCCTACTTTATATTTCGGTTTTTTTGTATTATAAATCATAATAAAAAGCAATTTTGGCAATTTTCGACCTGTGCCGCAATTTTTTAAAATACAAAAGTTAAAAAAAAAACATTTTGTCATCATTTTTTATCTTTAAAAACTTTTTAAAGAAACTAATTAGATATACTTTTTTCCAACGAAATAAAATCAAATTATTTTCAAATTTTCTGCAGATTTATTGTGGCATTGAATGTGTTTACGATTTGTTTATAATACCTTTGTTTATGTTTAGATCAACATAATTTATCCAACAAAAATACACATATAGGGCATCTTTAACTTCTTAATGTTTATTTAGTTTTGATGCATTACATAACAGCTAAAAAATTTAAAAATTAAAAAAAAGTGAATTGTAACAAATTTTGTATGTTTCAAAATTGTACACGTGGACACAAACCAATAGAATTAATTAATGTTTTTGCATATAGCCAAAATAGTATGAACAATATCGACTAAAAGAAAATACCTCCGCACATTTTCCTCCACAGTTTTTTTTTTCTAATCGTAAGCTTACCTTTTTTGTTAGCCTTTTAAAAATCATTCTAAACTTTACATAATAACTGCGCTTAGCAAAATTTTTGCTTGTTTTTTGGGTTTTGCTTAGGCTTAGGAGTACGTAGGCTTAGGCTTAAGATGCTGAGGTAAATTTGCAAAAGTATTTTCCAGTTACTATTGGAAAAAAATAAAAATAAAACATTTAAAAAAATAATTTAAAAAGAAAATCAAAAATTTGGTTCAAATCCTTAATATAAAAAACATTATTTTTTTTTGCAAAAACAAAAACAAAAATTTGGGACAAAAAATCTAAACAATTTTAGACAAAAAAAAATTTTGTTTTCAAGAATGTTGCGGTTGCGTTTTTCTTCCAACATTCACCGTTATATAAGAGAAACAAAAAAAAGCGGAAAAAATTCCCTCGCGGAAATTTTTTCCGCGGAAATAATCTTCCAGCGGAAATAATGCTGAGGAAATACTGCTGCGGAAATGTTTTCCGCGGAAATTGTTGTTGCGGAAATATTTACCTAGATAACCGTTTAAAAGGGAGGGTATTGACCATCGTGAAAAAAATCATCAAAAACAAAAGTCACTGTGTATAGCACCTTTTAGACACGTTTTTTGCCTGAATAATTGGATAAAGTGTGAATTATAATTTTTAGACACACAACAAGGATTTTTACCTGAAACAAGAACGAGCAGTTGTGTGGTAACTACAACAGTCGTGGCCATTGTCGGACTATTACTTTTGCTTATGATATTGCTGTTGAGCTGCATCCTGTGTGTCGTTCGTACAAGAAGCAAAGAATTCCGATTATAGGAACTGTCGCCGTATTAAAAGTGCATAACATAATAATAAATGATAATAAAATATTAATAATCCTTTATTTTATGTTATCATATTTTCGACGTATCGCATCTGCCCTAAACAGAATCAGTAGTCCTGTTGTTGAAATATTTTACGTTTCGGGGTTGGAAGCTATATGTGATACGAAACTACGGTGACCTGAAACTAAAATGAACTGCAAGTTTTACTTTGATTCAGTTCAAAGTTTTAGAATGTATATAATTTATATAATCATTGCGGTATATATATTTAAATATTTTATATATAAATTAATTTAATATTATAATATTAAATATATTTTAAATATTATATACCAAGATTTGTAATATTTATTTTTTAATGGGAAATCCTTAATAGATTATGATGTGATAAGAGTGGGTAAAATTTTATAATAATTATTATTCGTAGATATTGAATTTATATTTATCCAAAATATCGAAAGTAAAATTTTTATTACAATTCGGAAAGAAATTGCTTTTTTTTTATACAACCTTTATAATATAACAATATTATTGTGGATTGGAAAAAGTTTAAATGCACATATTTTATGAAAAGGTATTCAAGTGAATAACTACAATCCAAAAATAAATTTTTATATTGTCATGTAAGTACTGTAGCGGGAGTCGGTATGAATACTGCACTTGGATTTGTATCTATTTCTTTAGGCATATTATATAATTAAATATAATAACATAAATAAAAAACAAAATAAACAAATCTGTCGCCCTATCACATGAATAATTGTTTAAGACAATATATTTAGGATTGACTTACGTCGTAAATATGTACACTATTTATTATATTGTTTCGGAGTTTTTAAATATGACAGCAATAGTTTTGCAGTATTTATCATAAATAATTTAATTTATATTCCCGTTAAAATATAAGTATTCCAAACATACGTAAAAAATGCAACAAATTATTTACTGCATTTTTTACTATAAAGAAAGTGTGATTATTACCAAATATTGTAAATGTAAATGATTTATAAGTAAAACTATCTCGAAATGTCAAATAATTTATAGATTGCATTTCATAAATATTCTTAATAGTTAACCATATTTGACGACTATATTTATTTAACGTCCAGAAATATGAGGCCGAATAAATCGAGTTTTTGAAAGAAAGGTTGCGAAACAATTTGTTATTTTTAGCTTTTTCACTGAAAAATGAGCGATACAGGACTTGAACCTGTAATCTCCAGCCTCAGTACTTCATTGACTGACGTGCCACCTCAGAATTTTTGTAGCTTTAAAATGTCATATAGTATTAGTGATAACGTCATATATGTTTTGCTCCGTGGGATAGGTTGTGGGAAGAGCAGCGGAAAAACAGGGCTTCAAAATGAAGGTGCGAATATGGCTAAAAGAATGCCGCGGGGGCCGGTTATTAGAAAGGCGCGGGCGCGTTATTAGACATAAATGGGGGCGTCTCTTTATGCGTGCGGTGTCCTTTGATGAGCAGGGGATTCCTTCTGATTAGAACAATGGATTTTCACCAGGGTGGCTGCGTTACACCATCGCTCGACAGTGTAACATTACAACTCGTATTTATAAGGCGTCATATTTCTGAAATATTAACACAACGGGAGTTGTGACATTTACATTTAAAGTTAAAACTGCAAATAGTGCAAGAGCAACTTTAAAACTGTACAATTAACTTAAAAAATATACATTATACAATATAAAACTAAAATTTGATGCAATAAACGTTAAAAACGTCTTTAATGTTGAGTTTTTTACTGTAAACTTAACAATGCAATGCTAAAAAAGGGATAATATTTAAAATTTACAAACAAGTCCGTATTTGTCAGTTTTGATAAAAGCTAAGGCTAAAGTGCTTTAGTACTGGTTCCCAGAAATTTCGTCTTCTACATCTAGTCTATGGAAAACT
Organism: Microlaimidae sp. YZB2_3; assembly: GCA_030248175.1. Classification (NCBI taxonomy): domain Eukaryota; kingdom Metazoa; phylum Nematoda; class Chromadorea; order Desmodorida; family Microlaimidae; species Microlaimidae sp. YZB2_3. The sequence continues at coordinate 27,812 of JASAMX010006841.1, forward strand.
CGTCTTTTGGATGCGATTTTGTGAACGCACTTTTCAAAAGACAAGTTTCTCCTATTTTTTGACTAAAACAATGCATTGATAACCTTTTTTTACCTAAGCCTAAGCAAAAGCCAAAAATCAAGCAAAATTTTAATCATAATAAATTTTTATTAAATGATTTATTCAAAAAACTGAAAACCTAAGCCTAAGCAAAACCTAAAAATTAAGCAAAACTTTATCATGGTAAATTTGTATTTAATGATGCTTTTTGAAATGAAGAGTAAAAACCTTATTTTTTTCCTAAGCCTAAGAAAAACCCAAAAATTAAAGAAAATTTTATCATTGGGGTCAAAACTCGCATTTTTAAAAATACGTTTACAAAATCGCATCCAAAAAACGAGTTGTCCGAAGACGAGATGTAGAAGACGAGATGTTGAAAGACGAGATGTAGAAGACGAAATTTCCGGACACCTTACCTAAGCATTTTTTGGGCTTAGTACTAAAGCTAAGGCTAAACGATTTTTGAACCTTTAGTACTAAAGCTAAGGCGCGGCTAAAGTGAAATTTTCCGGCAATGCACACCCGTATGCCCTATGCATTTTACAGTGCTTCGAATTTGGCCAAGTTTACGGTAAAAGCCTTCAACTTTAGGCAAATAAAATCTAGCTGACCTCAATAATTTCAGTTTTAAAAAGACTTTAACAATAAAACCATTTAAAATTTTTAACGAAAATGGTTTGATAATAAAGATCGATAATGTATTTTTGTATAATTAAAAAAAACCTTTAAAAATCTAAAAAAATTGAGTAGTCGGTTTGCAACCCTAATAGGTAGAGCTTTGTAAATAATGAGCTAAATTTTTGTTAACAATATTAGCAAAAAACGCATGTAAAACGGCCATGTAAAAAAGCAACGGTGTATACAAGAAGGGGTTAAACATATATTCCATTTGTGAATTATGTAATAAATACTTTGATTACTTTGATTACGATGCCGTTTATTTTCACAATTTGTATAATGTCGTTTAATTTGCATATATATGTATAACGCCCATGTAAAAAAGCAAAGGTATACAAAAAAAGGGTTAAAAAAATATGCAATTTGTAAATCACGTAAATAAATAACTTGATTAGGTTTTTGTTTATTTTTGCAATGGCATGGGTGCGTGCAGCTGATTGTATGTTAAGCATGATAAACAGTACATTTAGTATTTTTTCGCGCGGTTTTCTAACCCAAGAATTAAGGGGATTCAAAAGTTGCAAAGCTATGTTCGAAAAGTCTTACTTACGTGAGAGTGAAATAAACATATTAATACCATTATATGAAGATAATGTAGTATTATTTACTCGTATTTTATTCAATAATTGTACAAAATATCGAACAGCAGTGTATATGAGTGCCAAAATGTCGCTTACATACTCATTAATTACTATTTTTACAAATATAAAAAATTTTGAAATACATCTTTTACCTGGAAAATGGCATCTAAAAAAAATTCTGCAGTGCTTTTCAAAGAATGTGCGGTAAAGATTCCCGGTTTACAACCTTACAAACAATAGGTTAAAATAGGAATAGTAAATATTATAAAAAATGGTAATTTTCTACCTTTGGGCAAAGTTTCATAAAAATTTTGATATAACCAATATAAAAATACTCATATTTTTATAAAATTTTATAATAAATAGAGTTTAATGATTTCATAATATATATATTTTTTAATTTAGGTTTTTTTATTGTAGGTAAAATATTCATGTAAAGGTTTTTGAACGATCACTAACGTAAACTACACAAATATTTCGAAATTTTTATCCATATAAAACCAAACCATGTGTTGTCTATGGGTAGGACACAACATGTGGTGATATTTTCTTAAGATAAATATAAAAAAAAGCATTTTTTTAATGTTTTTTTAACGTAAATTAAAGCATTACCTTTAAAATTCTTAGTTAAAATAACAATTTCTATAAGATGTGCTATTATTAAAAAAAATGAAACATAAAAAATTTCATTAAAATTTCTAAAAAGGGGGAGGGAATTTGAAGTTCCCCCTTTTTAATTTTTAGTTTTCAAGATTACTCAACATTGTATCATTCGGAAATTATTTTTAAAAAAAATTAGACAAAAAACTGCATATAATGTATATAATGCCCCCTTTTATTGCAGTTTTAAAAGTTATAAATGACTTTTGGAAATTTTCGAAAGGGGGGGGGGGGATATAGGGGTGACGTGCAAAATCCCCATAAAAGTAGTGTAAAATCCCCATGGCCAAATTCTCCATAACAATTAGAAATGCGTTTGCAAACTAAAATGTGTTAAAAACACTAAGTTTTAATCATAAAAGTATTAAAAATGTTTTAATTTTTTCCTAAGCATAGTCCTAAAATCAAGCTAAATTTTATCATGATAAAGTTTTGTTGTATTTTCCAAGTGTCAAAATTTACAGGAAATATTGCAAACGCATTATATTTATGGGGAATTTACACCACCTTATGGGAATTTTGTAACGTTTATGGGGATTTTGTCCATGGGGTTTTTATACGGACCCGAAATAGGGGTGTAAATTTCACAGACGTCAGACGCACATCAAAACGTTTTTGGTTTTTTGTTATTTTTAAAGACGCTTAATAACGGTGTCCGGAAATTTGAACGCCAGCACTTGATCGCCGAGCATTTGACCGCCAGCATTAGAACGCCGCAGTATTCCATATAAATATTATGTAAATTTTTAATTTCCGCCACCTACAGAGAATTATATCAACACAGCACTACGATAGTATAAACTCCCCAAACCTAAAAAGTTTTAGTTTTTTTTTGTCTTTGCAAAACAAAATATTCAGTATAAACTTTTTGTTTAATTTTTAGGTTTTGCTTAGGCTTAAGAAAAAAATAATTATCTTAAAAAAACACCATTAATTATAAATTTATCATAAAGATTTAGTTTGATTTTTAGGTTTCGCTTAGGCTCAGGAAAAACAGGTTTATATTATTAAAGAACTCACCGTTCACTAAGTTTTTTCTTTAATTTCAAGGAAAAATATAAATTTGTGACTTTTCGTTTATTGTTAAAACAACATTGCTTTGTTTAAATATTATATTAAAACCATTGTTTATATTCTATTGAGTTTTTTTTTATTCTTGGGGGGAGTTTATACAACCTTGGCGGGTAGTTGAACTGAACGTCCTTTTTAAAGCAACGCGTACTGCGGCGGTCTAATGCTCGGCGGTCTAATGTTCGGCGTTCAAGTGCGCGGCGTTCTAATGCTGGCGGTCAAATACTCGGCGATCAAGTGCTGGCGTTCAAATTTCCTAGAATCTTAATAACGTAATGAAACTTCTACCTTTTATAACCAATGGCTGGAAGTGTAGTGTTTGGATTTGCTGAAAGTGATGAAGAAGATGAGCTTCCACCAGGTTGGGAAGAAAGAACCACAATTGACGGAAAAGTATACTATGCCAAGTAAGACCAGAGTAGAGTACAAGTACAAAACAATCCGTACACAATGCTGTCGTTTAGTGCGGGATAAATACATGTCTGAAAAATTTACCGTGATACAAACCTGTCTCTGTGTACAGACCTGTGCACGGTCTGAAAATGCCCCGTTTTATTGGAGGATTTGCCCCCCCCGTTTTATTTAAATTAAAAAAGAAAAAGTACCCTAAAATTATGACGCCATTTGTGACCTATGATGACGCCATCATCGCAATTTTTTTGCAGTTTTTAGCTTATTTCAATCATACATGGGCAAGTTGGTCTGGAGTGGGGGGGGGGTTAAACCCTAAATTAGGGGGGTTAAAATCCGAGAAACGCAAAATACCCATATAGTTTTGTTTTTCTGGAGTGCATTTTACCCATATCGTTTTTCGATTTTGAAGAAAAAATAGGTAAAAACGCTAATTTTAGGTCAAAAAGCCCTTTTTATTGCATTTTTGAGCTTTTTATTGCTTAAAACATTCATTTTAACCTTAAAACTTAAGTTTGGAGGCAGTTAGAAGTCATTTTAAAGACATTTTTTCTCTTGATTTTTCCAAAATTGTGGGGGGGGGTTAACTTTTTCTCCCCCCCACTTTTGAGTGGGGGGGGGGTTAAACCCCCTTCTCAGAATTGGGGGGGTTAACCCCCCGCCCAAACCCCCCGTGCCCATATATGATTTCAATGTATTTTAAGCCATTTTAAACCTATTTTTACCTTATTTTCGCTGTTTTGTCCTTTTTTTCTCTTTTCCCTTCTTTTTTTCTTTTTCCCCTGCTCGCCCCCCGTTTCAAAAAAGTTGCCCTCCCCGTGGCCCCCCCGCCGTTTTGAAATTGCGCCGCCCCCACCGTTTAAACCCCCCCCCCGGGGGGCAGTGCACATGTCTGTGTGTACGTTCCCTATGCTGGTGATTCCCCCTCTGGTCCTATTTTTATATTTATTATATTATTAGTGGCTAATGGCGAAAAGTATTTTTATCTATCTATAATAGTTATTTTCATATTTTTGGTAGTAGTAATAAATATATATGTCGTTCTCATTTTGTAAACACCTGCGTTTTTCGCGGCTAGGAAGGGGGGAGGAGTGGTGGCGGCGAGTGTTTAACATAGGTGAGTCATGAGTATTGAGTACATCAAGGGAATGTGGTGTAGTTGTCGCAGTCTCGTATTTATCTGACAGTACTATTGGAATTAAGGAGGTTAGAGAGGGGTTGGCCTTTGAGTCTCGTTCCCATAGGGGATTTGGAATTCTGCAGACAATATGCGGACAATTGGCGGATTCCCAAATTTGTATCAAAACACACAAAGATGCGATATTTGCCGGAAATACATAGAAATAGAAATAAATTTATTTTTGACATACATAATCAATAGAATCCCCCGTAATTTCAGAATTTTTTGATGATAATAAAAAATAGAAAACATAAATGATTCGAATTTCACGAAAAAAATATTTTTCATATAGATATAATCTTTTAGGTTTTTACACTAACATGTAAATTTGTAAAAATTTTGAGGGGGTTCGGGTTTTTTTAAAACTACATTGTTAAGTAATAACAATTTAAAAATGTTAGACCGGGTTTCTCTTTTTACGTTTGCTCAAATTAGGGCTATTTTGGGGTTTCCTCCCACCGGCTGTACTTTAATAGGGGCATTTTTCTTTTTTTGTTTCCAAATATTTATTGAAAAAATTAATTATTACAACACAATTACACTAAACTGATACTCTTAATCATACATGAGCACGGGGGGAGAGGTAGGGTGGGGTCCACCCCCCCCCATAGCCTCGAAATTTTAGACCCCCCTAGAAAAAAATCTAGCCCCTTCCCCCAAAATTTTTAAGTTTTGACACCCTACCCCCCTCTGGAATTCTAAATTAACCCCCTCCTCCCTCTTCCAAGCCAAAAATTTTTTCAAAAAACGTTAATTATTTATTTATTTAATAATAATTTAATTATTTAATAATAATAATAATAATAATTTAATTAATAATAATTTAATAATTTAATTATTTATTTATTTATTATTTAATTATTTATTTATTTAAACGTTTATTTTTCAAAAAACGTTAATATTTAGTAGAAGTTTGTATTTTAAAACTCTTTTTATACCTAAATAAATAGCACATACAGACCTGTGCACGGTCTAGAAATGTCCATAGATGAACACGGTCAAAAAGCTAGGGGAGGGGGGTGTTTACCCCGGGTAAATGACATTTCAAAATCTAGGAGGGGGTCCTAAGGGGGGTCAAACCTCCCCTTCCCTAGCTTTCTAGGGGGGTCGACCCGGGGTGGAAGATTTCGAAACCTAGAGGCAGGGACGTAGCCAGAGTTTCATTTTTTGGGGGGGGGGGGGCGGATTGTAGTACAAAAAAAATTTAGGGGGGGAGGGGCTCCCCCCCCCCCCCCCGAAATTTTGGGGGGAGGGGGGGGGCGGAGCCCCCCCCTTAATTTTTGAAAACGTTAAAAAAGCAGGGATAAACATAGATAAAGCTGTATAATACACTGTTTTTGGCCTAATATTATCTAATGTTTTTAGCGATAAAAACATGTTTTCTTAGTTAAAAATTACATAAGCACACCTTGGCAGAGCCTGGATTTTATAAAAAAGGAATTTAGGGACGTTAGTTTCAGACCCCTTGGCTAAACCCACATTGTAAACCAAAGCACATAAGCAGCATCTTGGCTCCATGTTTTCTAGGGTACCTACCTATATGAAAAAAATCCTAGCCAATGCTATAGGCGGCAGGAAAATTTAGGAGGGGGAAGGTACATAAATCAACCAATATGATTGTTTGTGTTGCTTTCTGTGTAGTACTTATTACTTATAAAAATTATTGTACTAACTTTGAAATAACATTAGCATCAGTCAACATAAATAACGAGATATATATGTATGTATACTATAGAAAGTGACCGCTGAGCACTGAGCGAAGCGAAGCGGAAGAAATTTTTGGTTTTTGGGGGTCCATCAGGGTACTAAAATTATTTTAAAGTTTGACGCCGAGCGATTAGCGAGGCGCTAGAAAATTTTGAATTTTTAGCCTCTGAAAACCCCCAAATTTTACTATCTGGCGACCATTTCGGGGGAGGGGGGGCGGCCGCCCCCCGCCCAACCACTATCCTTATTTTTCCTCTTGTCCGACCGTTTCGGAGGGGCAGCCGCTCCCCCCCCCCCGCCCCCCCTGGCTACGTCCCTGCCTAGAGGGGGGTCAGGTGGGGTCCAATTTCCGAAGCAAAATACTTTTAAACCATTAATTTTGCGCATCCCCCATTCACAAATAAAAAAAGTACTAAAAATTATTGTGCCATTTTTTGCCTATTTTGTTTTCGCAAAATTTTTGCAGTTTTAAGCCTATTTTAATGCATTTTAAACTAATTTAGACCGATTTTAAGTTAAATTTCGCCCTTTTTTCTTTTTGTCCTTTTTTTTCGGTTTTCCTCCTTTTTTTTTTCTTTCTTCGATACACCCCCCAATTTTATTACCCAATATAATTCCAATAATATGTAATATTGGAGGGATTGGGATTTCTGGCCAAACTCAATCTTACAATATTAAAATTGCCTTTTTAGTCACGCGGAGAAATCGACAGAATGGCTGCACCCCCGTACGGGAAAGCGGAAGCGGCTAACGGGGGACTTGCCCCCCCGATGGGACCGCAAAGTGGACGAAGAGGGACGAGTTATTTTTATTAAGTAAGATAATGTTTCTGGGTTTTTTTTTCGCCAGCGCCTAGGCGCCAGCTGGCGCCTAGCCTCCAAATTTTAGGCGCCAGCCCAGAAATCTAGGCGCCAATAACATAATTTTTTTCTATTTTCACAAAAAGGCCACATATTATTAGTTTTTTTCATTATATGCATATTTTTAGATGGCTTTTGTAGTCAACCATTTTGTGTTGTATAGTAGTACAATTAATTTTAAAAAACGACTCATTTTGCAAATTTTGTTCAAGAATTATATAATTTAACAAGAAAACATAAAGACTAGTGATGTTCCAACCCTTCCACATCATGCTCCGGAGCCCCGACCAGGGCCGTAGCCAGGATTTCAATTGAGGGGGGGATTTTTCGGAAGGTGCCTTATAGGGGCCCACAAGGGGGGCCTGGGGGCGGGATCCCCCTAAAAATGGGGGGTATGGGGGGCGGGAGCTCCCCAGAAATGATGGGGGGTCTGGGAGGCGGGAGCCCCCAGCGGGGTCAAGGGGCGGAGCCCCTTTTCAGGGGGGTCCGGGGGGCAGAATGCCCCCGGGGTGGAAAATTTTTTAATTTTAAGCTTTTAAAAGGCATCAGGAAATCTAAATTTAAGTACTGAATCTTTTGTTCATTTTCTGTTGTTTTTTTTAAAATAAATACAACAAAATAAAATAGTTTTAGGTATTTTATTACCATTGTAATAAAAAAGAACACGTTTTCTAAAAATAAAAAATCTTTATTTAATTTTAGTTAAGTGTTTATAGTAAATGCTTCAGTTATTAATATCCAAAGTTTGCTCTTCTCTTTGTGCTTGTTGCGAATTCCTTTACGATTTTTTCGATTACAGAAACCAAAGCATTTACAATAAAAAATTCTAAGAAAACCGCTTTTTTATACCAAAAAAGTGGTTGAATCGTGACTTCCTGCTCTTTGATACTGCCGCTTTTATGCAAATATTTTCACACAAAACAAAAATACAATATGTTTAAACAGACTGCACTAATGTTTTGAATTATAAATAATTCCTTTTTTATAAATAAGAGCTTTCATAAACCTAAATTACTTTAAATAATGCATTTTAGATAGCTTTAATACATTACAGAGTGATTTGAAAAAAAAAACTTTTCTAATTTTTTTAAAAACCAAAGGGGAGACCCTTACAAAATTTTTTGCCTTCCCAGAATTTGAGGGGGGATTAATCCCCCCAATCCCTTCCCTGGCTACGGCCCTGCCGACCACTTATAACGGAGGGAGCTTTGGAGTTCCTTCCCTAAAATATTTGATTTCAAGCTTATTTAAGCTTAAATGTTTTAATTGTTTTATTTGCCATTTTACAGTTTTTTATTTGCCTTTAATAAGTTTTGAAAAATTTTTTACTAAACAATCTCTAGCATAGCTTTTTTTATTATTCACACAATTAACAACCATAGGTGGGCCGTGAATTGCTCGTGGACGTGGATTGCTCCGGAGCTCCACAAAGCGGAGCTCCATTACAGACAGCTTGAAGCTCCATATTTTAGTGTTAAAGATAAATTAAATTCTTTTTAACACTTTGAAAATTCTTGCAATATCTGTGCAAGCAAAAAAGGATTTTCAGATTTTAACAAAACTAATAATAGGTGTTTTTAGAATTTTACTTTTAAATGGGTTTTTTTAATTAAAAATTTTACCAGTTATAAACTTTTAACTAAATCTTTACATATATATTATATATATATATATAAATATATATATATATATATATATATATATATATATATATATATTTACAGACCTGTGCACTGCCCCCCCCCCCCCCGGGGTAAAACCGGGGGGGGGGGCAATTCCAAAACGGGGGGGGGCACGGGGGGGGGGGGGGCAACTTTTTTGAAACGGGGGGGGGGGCAATAAAACGGGGGGGGGGGGGGCAAGCAGGGGGGAAAGAAAAAAAGAGAAGAGAAAAAAAGGAGAAAAAGAGAAAAAGAAGGGAAAAGGGAAAAAAGGGACAAAAAAAGCGGAAATAAGGTAAAAATAGGTCTAAAATGGCTTAAAATACATTGAAATAGGCTAAAAACTGCAAAAAATTCGCGATGATGGCGTCATCATAGGTCAAAAATGGCGTCATATTTTTTTAGGGTACTTTTTCATTTTTGGGCGGGGGGGGGACGGGGGGGGGGGCGATAAAACGGGGGGGGGGGGGGCAAATCCTCCAATAAAACGGGGGGGGGGCATTTTCAGACCGTGCACAGGTCTGTTATATATATATATATATATATATATATATATATATATATATATATATATATATATATATATATATATATCATAAAGAAGGATTAAATTGTAGATAAACTAAAACAATACGCGCTGAGCGAAGCGAAGCGGAAGAAAATTTTTGATAATTAGTCTTTTGAAACCTTAAAAATTTTGTTCTTTTTTGTCTGGTTGACTAAAAAAACGGTTAAAGAATACGTTTATGGCCAAAAATCTAGGCGCCAGGCTGGCGCTTAGCCCTAAAATTTTAGGCGCCAGCGGGAAATTCTAGGCGCCAGTGGCGTCGATTTGGCATAAAAAAAACCTAGTAATGTTTTTTTTTTCAAGCTTCGTAGTTTTTTTATAACAAAATAGATTAAAAATGTTGTGAAATCGACGTTACTGTTATTTTAAAGGGTAAAGGTTAAAATAAAAAAAAACAAGTTAATTGTGTATAAATTTGTATAATGCGCTGTTTTTATATTTATTGTTATAAATAATTCATAGGTAGACAGTTCTCTGAAGGTTTGAAGGGGAGAGGTATATACCTATCCAGACCTGTGCACGGTCTGGAAATTCCCCCCGTTCTGTTGGAGGATTCGCCCCCCCCCCCGTTTTATTGCTTCCCCCCCGCCAAAAAATGAAAAAGTACCCTAAAATTATGACGCAATTTTTGACCTCTGATGACGCCATCATCGCAATTTTTTTGCAGTGTTTAGCCTATTTCAATGTATTTTAAGCCATTTCAGACCTATTTTTACCTTATTTTCGCTTTTTGGTCCCTTTTTTCCCTTCTTTTTTCTCTTTTTTCTCCTTTTTTTCTCTTTTTTTTCTTTCCCCCCTGCTTGCCCCCCCCGTTTTATTGCCCCCCGTTTCAAAAAAGTGGCCCCCCCCCCGATTAAACCCCGGGGGGATGTGCACAGGTCTGCCTATCAACAATTTCAGGAATGAATATTCATATAATACCTTATTTTTTTGCCGTTTTAGCAGTTGGACCCATAGGTGGACAGAGGGGGGATATAACCCGTACATGGGCATGGGGGTTAACATCCCCAGATTCTGAGAAGGGTTTAACAACCCCTCCCACTCAGAAGTGGGGTGGGAGGAGAAAAGGTTAATCCCCTAATTTGGGAAAAACTAAGAAAGAAAAATGTCTTTAAAATGACTTCTAACTGCCTCCAAACTTAAGTTTTGAGGTCAAAATGAATGTTTTAAGCAATAAAAAGCTCAAAAATGCACCAAAAAGGGCTTTTTGACCTAAAATTAGCATTTTTTTACCTATTTTTTTGTTAAATCGAAAAGCGATATGGTTAAAATGCACATCAGAAAAAAAACGATATGGGTATTTTGCGTTTCTCGGATTTTAACCCTCCTAATTTGGGGTTTAACGCCCCCCCCCACTCCGGACCAACTTGCCCATGTATGGTTATACCCACCAAAAATCCCGACTATGGCCGACACCCCCCCTTAAAATTTGGGGGTACCTCGGACACCCCCCTAAAATTATGGGGGTCCCAGTACTAAAAATGGGTTTTTTTGAGGTATACCCCAAAAATTTTTGGGACACCCAACCACCCCAAATTTGGTGGGTGGGGTATACCCCCTCAAAATCCGGAAGGCTGCCCACCTATGGTTGGACGGCCCCCCTAATTTTAGGTAGTGTGCGCACTAATGAACCTGATGAGAAGAGCTAAGGGCTTATTTATTTATCCTCAACTAAATTTCGTTAATTTTTTTTTGAAAATCTAGGAGGTTGGTCCGACCGACTCAGCTGGCTTTCTAGGGGCATTGACCTAAGTTGGAATTATTTTACATCTGTAGAAGTCGCCAGGGGAGTTTGATATCCGAATCAAAAACTTTTAAATTATTAATATGTTCTAGTTTTTAAAAGATAATACTACTTTTTTGTTAAATATAATAAGGTATTTGGGCATAAAAAGTGTTTTAAAGTTGTGATTTGTGTTGAAAAATCATCTTCTAAATCGAAATTTTATAATAACCTAAAATACTTTTTTAGTAGGAAAAGGAGTCAAATTTAAAATTCTAAAGGGGGGTTAGGAAGGCATACATAAGCACGGAGGGATTAACCCCCAAATTTTGAAATAGGGGGTTTAACCCCCCGCTCTCACTCAGAAGTGGGGGAGGGGAAAAAAAGGTTATCCCCAATTTTGAAAAAAAACGAAAAAAAACTCTTTAAAATGACTTCTAACTGCCTTTAAACTTAAGTTTTAAGGTAAAGAAGGATTGTCTAAGCAATAAAAAGCTCAAAAACGCAATAAAAAGAGTTTTTGATCCAAAATTTAACATTTTTTACCTATTTTTCCTTTAAAATCGAAAAACTATGTGGGTAAAATGCACTCCAGAAAAAACGATATGTGAAATGCGTTTCTCGTACTTTAAACCCCATAATTCGGGGTTTAACTCTCCCTCACTCCGGACCAACTTGCCTATGCATAGGTGGGCAGCCTCTCGAATTTTTGGGAGGTATACTTGACCCCCTAAATTTGGGGGGGGGGTTTCCCAAAAAATTTTTGGGGGTATACCCCAAATACCCAAATAAATACCCCCAAATTAATATTTTTAGCGTTTTTAGTACTGGGACCCCTCAAATTCTAGAGGGGTTGTCTGGGGTACCTTCAAGTTTTAGGGTGAGGAAAGGGTGTCGACAGTTTCGAGATTTTTATGGGGTATAGGTATATGGTCCCTCCCCACCCAAGCCCAACCCCTCTGCCCACATATGGGTTAGTATAGAGGAAAGAACAGAAACATTTCGAGGCTTAAAAAGGGGACGCCATCCTGCTCATCTCCCCTCTCGTTTTTATTTTTGGGGGTCCGAGCCCGGAGTACCCTAAAATTTTATAGGGAAGACTGGGCTTTTTGAGACGGGATTATTTTAGGGGTGTAAACCCATAGGTGAGAATAAACGAAGAAACTAAAAGAGTGTCTATTCCTAGTAAATAGCTCTTTAAAAGCTAGGGGAGAGAGTCCCGTCCAGGGTATCTATTACCCTTGTAGTTTTTTAGAAATGAGTCTACATTTGTAATCTATAGGGGTCTGACTTCCAATAAATTGTTTTGAAAATTTAATGAAATTTTTTTAGCATTAATATGGAGTTCTATACACTAAAATAGATTATTTTTATGTAAAAATACATAGGTATTTTGTTTTGGGCCAGGGGGGGGGGGGGGGGTCCACCCGGGGGGGAGGGGAAAAAATCTTTAGGGGGCCAGGGGGGGGCGCGGCCCCGCTCTTTTGGGGGGGCATCTCGGGGGGCGCGAGATCATATTCGGGGGGGGGGGGGAGGGGGGTCCTTTGCTATAGCTAAAAATCCATAACTAAATGTTTTTAGTTCTATTAGTTCTTATATGTAATAAAACGGCCTAAAACGGCCAAGAGGCCTAAAAGAGTTCCCGCCTGACTTAAACCGCCTGTCGGAAGAAAAAAAAAACTCCACTCGACGGGGGGGGGAGGGGGGGGGCGGCGCGGGGCCGGGCACCCCGCCGCCGCCGCAGGCGGGGCGAGCCCGTCCAGCCGGGGGCGGGGCCCCCCGCCCCCCCCCCCCCCCATATGTATAAATATGTAAAAAGACTACTGTTTTTTATTACAAAACCATGTTTGTAACAATGAGAGTGGTTCATTTGAGAAGTCATTTAAGAAGCTCATTCCAGAGCATGTGGGTGTCAAAATTTGAAGAAGGAAAGCCCTCCGTTTTTTTAGGGTTGGATGGGAGTCCAAAATTTCGAGGAGGGGGGGCTGGGGGCGGCAGACCCAACCCTGACCGCCCGATTTTAGTTAGAATCGACCGAATTCTTTACAAAATTCGCAGCTTGATAAAGGGTTCAAGACTAAATATTAAACTGTAAAAAAGCCTAAAAGAATTTCCGTGCACCAGTATAATATTTAATATTTTTCTGTTTTCAAGAAAAATTAAAGGTTGGGCCGTGATATGCCACTAATAAGTTAACTCCTCCTCAACCTTGTTTTTCGTGCCCATGTAAAATTTATAGTTTTTGTCACTTTTTTTAGTCACAACGAGGGAACGACAACGTTCACCGACCCCCGTCTGGCTTTCGCCATAGAGGAGAAAAGTAAAAAGGCGGGATTGCCTCGGCAGAGATTCGACAGCGGAACCAAAGCCATTCAAATACTGCACGGAATGGATTTGGAAGGAAAAACCTTTCTTATCACCGGTGCTAACAAAGGGATTGGTGCGTATTTATGGAATTTGTGGTCTTTATGTTTTGCGCGTAAATTTATTACTGGCTTAGAACTGTGGATAAATTTTAGCGATTTCTTGCCACTAAAAAAATCCATTGTTCAAATTTTTTTTTAAATCTTCCCATACGATTTTTCCTTGTGACGCCTTTCCGTTATCCTTGAAATGTTATTTTTATTACAGGGATAGATACCTATGTGTCAAAATGGTCCCGCAATCCTTTGGAGTGTCTGCGGTTGCTAATTTGGTTTTGAATACTAAAATCACCTTAAAATTTTAAAATTATTTATACCCAAATGAACAAAAAAAAAACTGTAGGCTCCATCATCCCCTAGCGTTTAAATTTTCCCTTATCCTCGTGTAAACCTAGCCCCTTTTCTCTTCAAAATTTTTTTAAATTTATTCACCATACCCCCACAACCGTCTAAAACTGATCGCCCTCCAGGGACGTAGCCAGGGGGGGGGGGCGGGGGGGGGGCGGCCGCCCCCCCCCCGAAACTGGTCGGACAAGAGGAAAAATAAGGATAGTGGTTGGGCGGGGGGGGGGGCGGCCCCCCCCCCCCCCGCGAAATGGTCACCAGATAGTTAAATTTGGGGGTTTTCAGAGGCTAAAAATTCGAAAATTTTCTAGCGCCTCGCTAATCGCTCGGCGCCAAACTTTAAAATAATTTTAGTACCCCAATGGACCCCCAAAACCAAAAATTTGTTCCGCTTCGCTTTGCTCAGATGTCACTTTCTATAGTATACATACATATATACCTCGTTATTTATGTTGCCTGATGCTAATGTTATTTCAAAGTTAGTACAATAATTTTTATAAGTTTTTTTTTTTTTTAAAGCTGAAGCGGGCCGGCCATGGATATTCCATATTACCGCCTACCACCCTATATCAGCACTGTTGTTGATGTAGAATGTTAGTCAAAGGCCCCACCCCTATCAGAGGATTTTAGGGATTAGATGTGATGTGAGGTTATATTTAATAATACAGAGAGAAGAATAAAAATTTATTTTACCTATCTCACATCTATTCCCTAGGCCTACGTTTGGTCGGTTTGTCTTACCGTGGGAGGAAGGCTTATCTTTTGGTTGCACAATAGTGTATGTAAAGATAAACCTACTTCTCCGGTTGTGGGCTAGGCCAAGTAATAAGTACTACACAGAAAGAAAAACAAACAATCATATTGTTTGATTTATGTACCTCCTCCCTCCTAAATTTTCCTGCCGCCTATAGCATTGGCTCGGATTTTTTCATTTAGGTAGGTACCCCAGAAAACATGGAGCCGAGATGCTGCTCATGTGCTTTGGTTTACAATGTGGGTTTAGCCAAGGGGTCTGAAACTAACGTCTCTAAATTCCTTTTTTGTAAAATATAGGGTCTGCCAATGTGTGCTTATGTAATTTTTAACTAAGAAAACATGTTTTTACCGCTAAAAACATTAGATAATACGTTATTAGGCCAAAAACAGTGTATTATACAGCTTTATCTACGTTTATCCCTGCTTTTTTAACGTTTTCAAAAATTAAGGGGGGGGGGCTTCGCCCCCCCCCAAAATTATCGGGGGGGGGCGGAGCCCCCCCCCCCCGAAAATTTTTTTTGTACTAAAATCCGCCCCCCCCAACATGAAACTCTGGCTACGTCCCTGTCGCCCTCCCCTCAGAAAAAAAAATGTGTAAGCACTATTAATGTTTAACCTAATTTTTTAATATAACACGTGAAATTTTAACTTAAATCAGTATTTTTACATTTTTTATAGTTAAATAGTTTATTTTATTAAAATTAATGTAGTATCCACCTAATTTTTCATCTGATCTAATTTTTCACAATCCTTTGCACGGTCTGGAAATCCCCCCCCCGCTTTATTGGACGATTTCCCCCCTTGTTTTATTGCCCCCAGCCCAAAAAATGAAAAAGTACCCTAAAATTATGACGCCATTTTTGATGTATGATTACGCCATCATCGCGAATTTTTTTGCATTTGTAGCCTATTTCAATGTATTTTAAGCCATTTTAGGTCTATTTTTACCTTATTTTCCCTTCTTTTTTTTTCTTTTTTTCTCTCTCCCTTGGTTCCCCCTTGTTTTATTGCCCCCCCCGTGCCCCCCGTTTTGCAATTGCCCCCCCAATAAAAACTCCGGAGGGGGGCACACCACAGGTCTGAAAGACATCTATTCCAAGCTCTGAAGACCGTGTTCATCGTGGTAACTGAGTTGGGATATTAGAAATAAAAAAAAACGCAAAACCATTTTGTTTGTTTTAAGGGTTAGAAACAGCTAGATGTTTGGCAATGCACAATGCTCACGTTGTAATGGCATGTCGCGATATGCAATCAGCGGGTCTTGAGGCGGAAAAAATCCGGGAACAGAGGGTATGCTTTTTTTTCCTAAAAATTTCAGTGTTATTCAGAGGCGTAGCCAGGATTTCGGAAAGGGGGGGGGTTGCACTTCATACAAATATTTCGAAAGGGAGGGTTGTAGGGGGTTGTACTCCAAATTTTCAAAATACCGTAAAAAAGATATTAAAAACGATAAAAAATTTTGCGCTTCTCGCTAAGTGATTCTTTTTGCTGTTATTTGCACTGTTTTTTTAAAGTTAAACTTTAAAATTCTAGGTTTAAAAAGGTGGAACATTAAAAATCGTGCGACAGCTCGAAAAATTATTCAAAAATTGTCTTTGAAATTCTTTAGAAACATCACTTAAAAGTTGAAAAAAGGTATATAAATGTCGAGCGCTAAGCGGAGCGAAGCACGAAAAAAATTTTTCAAATTGTTCTCTTAGGACCCCCAAATTTTTACCTCCGACACCCCAAAAGGGGGGGCTACAACCCCTATAACTCCCTTGGCTACGCCCTTGGTGTTATTTATTATTTTTTTAATAATTGCAGCCGCCGCTCGAAGAAAATTCAACGTAAGTTATGATAGACGGGGCTTCCTGGGTTTTTCCACCATAGGTGAGCACGGTCGGGGAAGCTAAGGGGGGAGGGGTGGTTACCCGGGGTAAATCGAATTTTGAATTCTAGGAGGGGGGTCCCAGGGGGGTCCGGACCCCCTCTAGCTTTTTAGGGGGGATCGACCCGGGGTGCGAAATTTTGAAATCTAGAGGGGGGTCAGGTGGGGTCCGGTGTCCAAATCCAAACAGTTTTAAACCATAATAACTTTAATAATTGTTCTTTGTATAGGATAATACTACATTTAATTGAATAAAAAGCCATATTAATGTATAAAAAGGGTGTAAAAGCATGAATACGTATGAAAATTCACGTTTTTGGAAGAAAATTTAGTATAAAAAAGGTACCTAAAATTTTCCCGAGGAGGGAAGGGGTCAGATTTCAAAATCTAGAGGGGGTCAGGGGTGAAAAATTCGGAAATTTGGGGGGAGGGGGGCCCCTAGATTTTCGTCTAGGGGGGGGAGGTCCCAAAATTTCGAGGCTAGAGGGGTGGACCCCACCCTGCCCCCCCTTTCTCACCTATGTTTTTCACCCAGATCTGGGTTTTTTCGCGAGATTTCGGGATCTAGGTTGTTTTGTCACTGATCTGGGTTTTTTTCGTACCAGACCTGCGTTTGTTTGGAAAAATCTCAGTGGAAGCCCTGATGATAGGTATACCCATAATAAATGTGGGTAAATTTCCTGTCCTTTATTCTTATCCACACGAAATCAATCGTACACAATACACATCACCAAACTGCTCGCTTTGCAAAACACAGAACACAACACCTCTTCACATGGACGCACATAAACACAACTCTGGGACCAGAAAACCCCTGGGCGAATCCTGTGGCAGTCAATGATTTTCTCCAAAAATGAGAAGAACTAGTAAACAAGGCGGGGAGCGTGCCACACAGCCCAGACCAGCCTTAACGGAAAGACTGAAGTTGGCATTGGTTGCAATTGCACTTATAAAAGTTTAAGATTATTTTATTTCAGATACTAAGGCTGGGTTTCTTCAACCTCATTTTCTTGTAGTATTGTTTACCACGTTTTATTTTAAAGTATTTTATTTAGCCGTCAGCCAACATTGATGTCTTAGAGTGCAATCTCACCTCTTTATCTAGCGTTCGCCAATGTGCCCGCCAATTTTTGACTAAACAGTGGTAATGTTCCTTTTTTATTGCTAATATTAATTTATTTATTTAAAATTTAACAAACACTTTAAATTTTTTAAAAAAATTGTTTATAGTATTTTACAAAATTATGATTATATTTTGTTAAAACCAAAAAAAAATTAAAAAATTACGCTGTAATTTTAAGCAACTTTTTAATTTTGTTGTTTCAAATCGATAAGCTGTGTTGTGTTAAAGCTTTAAATCAGGTGTGCATAATTTTTAACATCTCTAATTTATTATCATCAAGTTTCAACTCACACGCTAGACGCTAGTGAATTAATTTTTTTGGCATTTAATGTTGTTTTTTATATCTCATGAACATGAATCAAAATAGTAAAATACACGCGATGCAATATGGACTTTGAATCGAATGGAACATTAACTTTCTAATTCTTATGCTACATAAGATAGACTATTTCGACATAAGACGTTTTACACAGTGAAATTCCAATACACATTAGGCTGAAAGTTGAAATCAAAATAATATTTAAATGAAAACTTCTATTAATTCTGCAGTGTAAAATAACGCGTAAACACTAAAGGCAAAATATAAATTTGATTGGATTTGTAATAATGTAGTTATTAATGTTTAATTTCGTAAAAATGCGAACATAAAAAATAAAATTACGATCATAACCGAGCACCGAATATATAAGTAGGATTTTACTCGAGAGTCAGCAGATGGTCCGATGGTCTAGTGGTTTGAGGCGGTCGGCTTCAGACTGTAAGGTCGGGAGTTCGAATCCCACTGATGTCTCTTTTTTACTTTTTGTACCGGGAATTTAAATTTATCAAAATTTCACTTACACTTATCAAAATTGAATTTAATAAAAAAATTCAGATCTTTTTGGATAATTTTAAAAAAATCAATTAATTGATTATTGATTGGTATTAATAAAAAAAGAAAAAAAATAGACTTCCTCCCTAGAGAAAATAAAAAGCCCGCTTCTCCTCCCCTATCCATACCTCGTCGTCCACTCCCCTTCTTCGTCGCCATAACATGCTCAGTTTTGGCACTCCCACAACCCCGACTCTCCTCCCCCTATAATGTCGAAAAAAGCTCAGGAGTTTGCTGTTTTTTAAAATAAATATAACCCATTAAATAAACCATTTTTTTTTCAAAAAAGAATAAACTTAAGGTCATATAAGTCTTATTATACTATCTCAATTCCAGTGAATTTTTAAAAATAATTTTTTAATGAATTATGTAAGCTTCAGGTTTATTCTGCCCGGAAAGCGTCTCAGTCTAAGGATGCGCATATCCATGAAGAATCTAGCGGCACATCCGATCTGGCCAGCTTGGTGGCGGCCAAAGTGGCTCAATTACCGCTGGGACAAGCTGAACAAATCGCTCAGCTGTTGCGAAACGTTTCAGCCACCCAGCAAAACGTCTCAGTCGCCCAGCAAAACGTCGTAGTCGCCCAGCAAAACAAGGCCTCTGAAGCTAAAACTGTCCATCTACGGTTGACTGACAGCAGCGCGGGCATAGGTGGAGTCGTTTTTATGTGCGGTATTTTTAATTGGATTAATTTTTATATTTATAAACAAAATTTTGTGGTTTAATTTTTTATTTCCTACAAAAATAAAAATAAGAAACATCATTGGATTCAAACTCCGTTCGGTCTAGAGCCGACCGTCTCGAGGAACCGCTGAGCCGGTCTAACAATATCTGATCTCGAGTAAAATCCTACTTATATAATCGCTGCTCGGTTATGATCGTAATTTTATTTTTTATGTTCGCATTTTTACGAGATTAAACATGAATAATAACTACATTATTACAAATCCAATTAAATTTATATATTTTTGCCTTTAGTGTTTACGCGTTATTTTACACTGCAGAATTAATAGAAGTTTTCATTTAAATATTATTTTGATTTAGACTAATGTGTCAAAAATTTCGCTGTGTAAAACGTCTTATGTCGAAATAGTCTATTCTTATGTAGCATAAATTAGAAAGTTAATGTTCCATTCAATTTGTCAAAGTCCATATTGCATCGCGTGTATTTTACTATTTTGATTCATGTTCATGAGTATAAAAAACAATTTAAATGCAAAAATTAATTCACTAGCGTCTAGCACTGTAGTAAAATGATAATAAATTGAGTGTAAAAATTATGCACACACCTGATTTAAAGCTTAACGAACACACACCTTTATCGATTTGAAACCACAAAATTAAAAAGTTGCTTAAAATTACAGCGTTAATTTTTTAATTTTTTTTGGTTTTAACAAAATATAATCATAATTTTGTAAAATATATATAAAAAAATTTTCAAATTTAGAGCGTTTGTTAAAATTTTAAATAAATAAATTAATATTAGCAAAAAAGGAACGGTCCCGCTGTTTAGTCAAAAATTGGCGGGCGGTTGGCGAAGCGCTAGATAAAGAGGTGAGATTGCACTCTAAAACATCAATGTTGGCTGACGGCTAAATAAAAATATTTTAAAATAAAACGTGGTCAAACAACTAACAAGAAAATAAGAAGGTTGAAGAAACCCACCTTTTTAATTATCTGAAATAAAAATAAACTTTTATAGTGCAATTCGAGCCGATGCCAACTTCAGTTACCATTTTAGGCTGGTCTGGGCTGTGTGGCGCGCTCCCCGCCTTGTTTATTAGTTCTTCTCATTTTGAGAATCATTCACTGCCACAGATTTGGCCCCACTTTCTGGTCCCAGAGTTGTGTTTATGTGCGTCCATGTGAAGAGGTGTTGTGTTCTGTGTTTTGCAAAGCCGGCCAGACTTGGTGATGTGTATTGTGTACGATTGATTTCGTGTGGATAAGAATAAAGGACAGGAAATTTACCCACATTTATTATGGGTATACCTATCATCAGGGCTTCCACTGAGATTTTTCCAAACAAACGCAGGTCTGGTACGAAAAAAGAGAAAAAAGAAGGGAAAAGGGAAAAAAGGGACAAAAAACATTGAAATAGGCTAAAAACTGCAAAAAATCACGATGATGGCGTAATTATAGGTCAAAAATGGCGTCATAATTTAAGATAATTATTAATTTTTTGGCGGGGGGCAATCAAACGGGGGGGGGGGACAAATCTTCCAATAAAACGGGGGGGGGGGGCATTTCCAGACCGTGCACAGGTCTGTAAAACCCTAATAATGATTGTTTTTAAATTTCCCTCGAGAAACTCTAAAATTATAATTTTCAATAGACTATTTCGACATTAAAAGTTAAAATTTAGAATTAAAAATAGAAAAGTTAGAATTAAAATAATAAAAAATACAAACTTCTATTAATTTTGCAGTGTAAAATAACGCGAAAACACTAAAGGCAAAATATAAATTTAATTGGATTTGTAATAATGTAGTAGTTATTGATGTTTAATTTCGTAAAAATGCGAACATAAAAAATAAAATTACGATCATAACCAAGCACCGAAATATAAGTAGGATTTTACTCGGGAGTCAGCAGATGGTACGATGGTCTAGTGGTTTGAAGCGGTCGGCCTCAAACTGCAAGGTCACGAGTTCAAATCCTATCTCTTTTTTACTTTTTATACCCGGAATTTAAACTTATCAAAATTTTATTTCGAAGATCGAATCCCGATGAAACCTTTTTTTCACTTTTTGTACCCGGACGTATAATTTATAATTAGTTTTTTTTCTCTTTTTTTGGTACATATAATATAGCTGCATAATACTTACTTGTTGTTTTGTTTTTTAGAAAAATTATTTTCCGAGAGATTATTTACGTATAAAATCCACAACAATAATGCAAATCATTATTTCTTGGAGGATCTTTAATAAAAAAATCAACCATATTATTATATCAAAAGAAATTGAACAATAGATTCCAAGAACATTTTTACATTACAGCACTCTGGTTTTAATTTTTTGTGCCTATAGCAAAATATCTACATCAAAAATCCAGTATCTACATCAGTCACTAGCAGGTCTATTTTTTTTCTTTTTTTATTAAATTCAATTTTGATAAGTTTAAATGAAATTTTGATAAATTTAAATTCCCGATACAAAAATAAAAATAAGAGACATCATTGGGATTCAAACTCCCGATCTTACGGTCTGAAGCCGACCGTCTCAAACCACTAGACC